>VYZP01049192.1:30066-136446 GCA_013400635.1 Hypocryptadius cinnamomeus | reverse complement strand
TTTTTTAAGAGATCAGTGAGTCAGGGAGTTTTTAACAAACATCTGCTTGCATTTATCATGTATACAACTTACCAGGAACTGAGCAGCATTTCTTCCTTCCTGGCTGCAGTGAAATCCATTGTTTTCCCAGGGAAGCAAAATGGTATTAAAGTTCCTAACTGGGCCCAATATCAGCTTTGAGCAAGATAATCTCCAAACCTTTCTCCAAAGTCCATTCTAGAGCTTGATTTGTGCTTCACTCCTCTCTGGTGGGCAGTGAGGTTCTGAACTCTGAGCTAATACCAATTAAGAGGCATGGTCATCAGGGGAGCAAAGAATTAAAAACAAATTGAGCTTTTCCCAGCAGCAATTTTTCCTTGGGTGAACCAGAAGAAACCAAACTTGTCTTCCATTGCTCAGTAAGAGATCCCCTAAAATTCTGAGACACAAATCAGTAAAATTAACATTTGCAGGTCCACAGCATAAATGCAACATTATTGTTTTCAATTTCAAGTGTAAATAAAGAACAAATTAGCTCTGACTGTTTGAAATAGGAATGTGTCTGGAATTGTTGCCACTGCCAGGGTTTATTGACCCATGCTCTGGAGCTGGAGTGGGAAATGACTGCTCAGGCTGTTAGAATAAGTTCTAAACTGCAGGATCTGGGAATTCATTGTGTTTCAATTAATTCCAGCTCTGTAAAAAACCCTTTTCTTGTTTGCTTTATCCTTTTCTTCTTGTTTTTATTTTTATCGTGAGCCAGCAATTAATTTTTTAATCAAGATTCAGATAGAGTGTCGTTACTGCTTCAGGTCTAATAATGAGGATTCTGTGATTCCCAGGGAAAGTGGGTGTTTGCTTGGCTTTTTGTTCTTTCCCATTCACACTTGCCAGGTTAATATTGTGTTTGCAGATTTGCATTTGGACCATATTAGTGTGCAATCTTGAAGTTAAAGACCCAGAATATTTTGTATTCCAGTAATCCTCAACACAATAGGCTTTCTCCTTCTACTTTAACTAATTATCTCTGTGCAGCACTCCAGGTGAATTTCAACACAAGCACTCTAATAATGTAATTAAAAATGTATAAAGGAATTAAAAATGAATTTAAAGGATATCCTGCAAAAACTTTCAAACCTGGACTAAATTAAATGACGAGACTTAAGTCCCTCTGTTTTAAAGGACCTGCAGGTGGTAGATTAGGAATGCTGGGGTACCACCAGGACCTCATGCAAAACAACATAAACTTCAAATTGAGCAGGAATAAGGGAATCTTGAAAGCTCCTGGGTCTCATTCCCTTAAAGACACACCTGTACTTTGCAAATAGAAATGTTGTGCCAAAAAAACTTGCAACCAACAATGGCATTCCCTAATTAACAAGGATTTGAAGGTGGTGAGGGAGAAGCTGAGTTCCTGGTCTGTGGAAGCTGTCCCTGCCCACGGCAGGAGGTGGAAGAAGATGAGTTGTAAGGTCCCTTCCAACCCAAACCATTCCATGACTGCATTATTCTGGTTCCTGGAGCTGTGTGTGAGTCCTGGGGCAGGACAGGGTTCCTGATGTTTTGCCCCAGTTTTGGGGTGTGTTCAGGCAGGACCTGCTGACTGAGGCTCTCTCTCATGCAGCCAGCAGGATGCAGAGCTCCATGAGGGCAGCACCGGCTAATCCAGCCCTGTCCATCCCTCCCATCATTTCCAGCTCTCCTCCACACACACTCCAGCCCAGGCATGCCCCAAGATGGAGCAAAAGCATCAACCATAAAATCATCAAATCATTAAGGTTGGAAAAGGCTTCCAAGACTCCTTAAGCCCAACCTTTGCCTGAATCGCCCCCTGCCCACTAAACCATATCACCAAAATACTCGACTCAATGAGCCATTCACTTAAGAGATGGATTTGATGATCCTGGTGGGTCCTTTTCCACCTAGAGTCTTCTGTGATCTGGGACTTACTCTTCTTTTAACACTCCCAGGGATGGTGACTCCACCCCAAGGAGACTCCTCCAAAGCTTAGCCAGTCCTCCAGTGAAGAAAAGAAGCTTTAGTTCATCCTGCCATCTTCTCCATTGGATTCCCAGAGGGAGAGCAGGCCCATCTCCAGCAGCCCTGGAGCTTCAGAGGAAAACTCCACCCTTGTCCAGGATCCCTGCTCCAGCAGAACCACAGCTGGCACTGCAGGAGGGCTGAGCCCCCATGGGATGGGACTGTGCCACCACCCTGACCCACAGGGGTCAGCTCCTGCTCTGACTCTGGCAGTGGTTTGTATTACTGCATTTTTATTTTATTTTTTTCCCTAGTAAAGAACTGTTATTCCTATTCCCATATGTTTGCCTGAGAGCCCCTTAATTTCAAAATTATAATAATTCAGAGGAAGGAGTTTACATTTTCCATTTCAAGAGAGGCTCCTGCCTTCCTTAACAGACACCTGGCTTTTCAAACCAAGACACATCTATACAGACTTCCAGGCAATTTTCAGGAGCCGAGGCAGCCTCGGCTCATCCTGTGTCCTGGAGATGGCTTTGGGAAGAGCAGGCAGAGCATGCCGGGCTCTGCACATCCATGGGTGGAGGCACGGAGGTCACTGGGACCTGGGGGCACCTTTGGTGCCAGGGGAGACCATCAGGAACCTGGTACCTGACTCTGATTGCTGAGGACACCTGGCTGCACAGCAAAGGCTCTGCACAGCAAAATAATTAAATCAGGACAGGTCAGCTAAGCTAAAGTGTCTGTTTCCATAATCACAGCATTATCAAATGCATTCCTCAATAAACACAGCAACCAGCCCCCCTGAAGGCTCCTTTAATCTGCAATAAGTCAGACAAGTCTATTTTGGACAAAGCCCTAACAAGCTGTCTCTGAGTTGTGCCAGACTTCTGTCTCAGGGCTGTGCACTCCCCTTCAGTGCTGTGAGGGACTGGTTTCTGAACTGGGGACAGTAAATGACCTAATGCAGCATCATCACAGAAAAAGCAAGCATGAAGGCACTGGAATGTTCCAGGAGACTGGCAATGATCTCAAGCAAACATCTGTAATAAAACATCACAGTCAAAATGCACTTGATGTGTGCATGGAGAACAACATGGGTAATACTGAATGATATTTATCACATTGGACATCTTCATTTTGCTGTTATTTCTCCCTTCCTTCAGGTATCTCCGTGCATCCAGCTATAAATGTTTTGGTTTTTTTTTTCCTAGGCTTTTTTATTTTTTTCTGCAGCAAGTTATTTACTCTTCCTTTTGAGAATTTTAATACATGAAATATCTCTATAAAAATCATATTCCTGAAATTCTGGCAGAAGAAATAATTCAAAAATCATGAAAATTATCCCAAGTCCAGAAATTCCTTCTGAAGCCACTCAAGCTGTTTAAAAATGATAGAAACTGCAACAGTGTATGGACACATGCACACATACAAGTTGAAAGTCTTTAAGCTGTTTGCTTCAATTTGTTTAGTTTAATTTACAAATTAGTGGGTATGAGGATTTTGGTTTTTGAGTTCAGGGTGATATCCAAGGAGGGTTTTTCTAGCTAAAGGCACCACAAGAAAAAGGTTTTCCCCAGGCTCCCATGAGACCAAGGCCAGTCCCTCTCACTTCTGAAAAATGGGAGCAGAAACTCTGCTAAATTCAGGACAAGTTCTCTCAAAACAAAAGGGTGTTTTGCCACCCACTCCTTCTTTTTGTCTCCTGGGGGTTTTATTCAGTTCAGGGTTCCCTACACAAACTGAATGCCAGGACTTTCCAAAGGAAAAAGAAAGCATTAAAAAACATGCCAAAACAGGCTTTGGGCAAGAATTTTAAGAGGCAAGTGCTTAAAGCCAACAGCAACCAATGGAGCTGTAGAGGGCAATTAATTACCCTGGACTGTGTCTGGCTCCCAATTTATTCAGGACCTGGACAGAGTCAGATCCTGATTTCTCTCCTTTTGTTTCTCCTCTCACCTCTGGTGCAGGCTCAGAGAGTCTTGCCCCAGAGTTCTCCTCTGTTTTTGGGGCTGGGATCTGGTTGGATTGGGAAAATCAAGATGCATTTAGTCATAATCTCCTTTGGAGCAAGAGGATTGAGGAATATACAGAGATACCAGCTTTAAAATCCTGCAAATCAATGCTCTGTAGTGGATCTGTGCAGAGGTCCCAGTGGAGAGGTCCCAGTGGAGAGGTCCCAGTGTGGGCTCACAAGTTGCTCTCTCTAACAGCATTCCTGGCCTGGATATTGCTAATTGGCCATTCCCACACAGCTTTTCCTGCTTGTCCCTGTGGAGTCTCTGTGTCTTCTTCTATACTTCCAATCTGGATCCCTGCATAAACAAAATAAAGTTAATTTAATAAACTGCAGGTCCTTCACCTGAGAGAATCCACCCCAGCAGCACAAGAGGAGCCATTCCTCATGTTAAATCCTTCCTGAGGAGAAAAATCCCACAAGTGCTCCTGGAACTCTCCCTGATCTGATAAAATGATCCTGTCTCAGACTCCATTTTGCATTTTAGCTGGGAAAGAGAGCTCCAGATGGGAAAGCATCGCTAAATTGCCTTCTTAGAATAATGATAGGGATAATGAGGCCTGGCCTCACCTGGAGGAGAATGCCCCACTGCAGAGATGTCAGACAAGCAGCAGGGAGATCTTGGAGCAATTTTAGGTTATCTACACACAGACAGTGACCTTTGAAGGCTTTGCCCACCGGGGAGAAGTTATGGAGCTAAGCAAGCAGGGAGAACACGTGGACCTGGAGAATGATTTCCTCTGGAAACAGCTCATCCATTACTGGCAAAATAGACTCACCATGCCCCAGAACATAATTCTGAGCGTGTTCACAGCTGCTAGGGAAGCTAAAAGTCAGCCTGCCACACGTTAAAACAAAGTGTGACACAGATCTCCACCAGGAAAAGGATGAGCCTTCTTTGAAGATGCAGCACAGGGTGGTTGGACAAGGTTTTACATAACCTTCTGTCCAGGTGGAAGACCTGGGATAAAACCTGCAAGATCAAAAGGGGGCCGTGCACTGAGGGCTTTCCTGCAAATTCTATGAGGGATCCCCCTGCCCTTGCCATCTCTCATCTGATTTGGTGTGGAAATACCAATTTTTGCATGTCTTGGTGAGGATTTCTGCCATAAAGCCAAGGACAAATGTTTATTAGTGGATGAGCTGAAAAACAGGGAAAAGCTCCTAGGAGGGAAATCCCACTAAGGCTCTGTCTCACCAAACTTCTCCCACTGACAGTGCAGACATCTGCATTTGAGCTGATCACTGAAATTAATGACTACTAAGTGCTGCAACTTACAATTCCTTGACCTATTTTAAGTGTCTGGTTTAGGCTGACTGAACTGATCCTGCAAAAAAAAATAAATGTTTCTTCCTGTCATCTCCAAAGGTGCTGATAACAGAACATGCTGTGATACAGCACATGCTGGAGCTTTACAGCCTTGTTACAGCACTCACCAGCCACAGACAGTTCAAGGTCAGGATTTTCCCAGAATATCTGTAAATTTCTCTAATTTCCTTGGTTTTAATGTGCATGTTCCTTGCTGATGTGCATTTACAGCCTGCATCTGGGGGCTACAGATCATTTTGCTTCCATAGAAGTCTCATCTGCCCAAATATTGTTGTCTATGTTAAATTAAAAAAAAAAAAAAAAAGGTTTTGAGGAAGATGTGCAGAATATTTCTGCAGTTAAAAAATAATTAGACCTGCAAAAGGATGCAGGGGGTAAGAAAGGATGTAAGGGGTATAAGAACAAGCATTTAAATAATTTGTGTAAAAGTGTGGGAAATGAATTTGTGGAAAATTCTCCAAACCTGACAGAAGGGAAGGGCTTAATCCAACATAAAAGAAGATATTTGGATGTTCTAGAGAGGATGAGGGAAGAAGAGGTTCTTGCATTATGAGAAAACAAAATAATTCCAAGCATGAAATAGCAGAGAGACACATGGGGTTATCACGAATATCTCCACAGATATACAGAGGGTGGAGATGTGAAAAGTTGAGGTAGAGAGAGACCTGAGAGTGATCAAAAGTAGAAATGTAAGTGGGATCTCTGCTCTTAGCTGTGATCAAATCTGGGCAACGTGTCTGGGCAAAGGAGCAGCAGGCAAAGAGCTGAGGCTGCAGGAGCCAGCTCAGCCAAACAAGGAGGAAGGATAAACACAAAAAATAACCAGAGGTGGAAGAAATCAGACTAAAGTGTAATTTCTAGGACAAAAAAAAATTAGAAAATTGTGACTATCTGTAATTTTTCTTTATTTTTTTAATGTGCATGTTAAATTTGAGAGTGTAATTTCTGGATGAGTTTAGATATCTGAGGGGTTGGTGGCAAAATGATCCCAGCATGGAGAATTTCTTCCTTTCTCAGAGAGAAGTTCTTCCTTTTTCTCATGAAGCAGCATTTCATGGTTTCCCCTCCCTGCTCACAGAGAACTCAGATGAGTCACAATTATGCAAAGATACAGCACTTGCTGCTTGCAACTTTTATTTGTACACCAGGCATCATTTGAACTTTATTGCTGCCATTTCATTTCTATCTCTAATACCAGGCCTGCCCTCAAACCCCCCAGAATCCTTTAAAACACACAGTTCATTAGCTCTGTTTTGAAAAGCATTGTAAACACCGAAAATACATCTCAGACAGGGATGTCTGGAATTCATAATGAAATTATGGCTCGTTCTGGGGCAGAGGGAACCATAAACCAGATATTAATGTGGAACTCGAGCCCTTGGATCCTGCAATACGAAGAAAACTCTTGGATAAAGCACCATTAACAGCATTAATGTGTAGTTTCCATTTTAATTTCTCTGTAGAAGATCCTCAGAGCCATTCTGTTTATCCCACATCAGGATGTTTTGCAATATTGTCTAGGACCCATTAGGATGTTTTTCCCTCTTTTCAGCTTTGGAAGCCCCGCAGTTTGGATTGGATTACATCCCCAGAAGAGTGGTACCACCCTCTGGAACATCAGGAATTAATTTCTACCCCTTGCTGCATATTTTTCTGAAGGTTTCCACACACTACTATGTGTTTGATGCTTATGCTGCTGGCTTGGGGTACAAGGGAGGTACAGAACTAATTTTGGCCATGCTGAGTGAGCAAACCAGGAGGGAATTCACTCATTACCTGAACACGTCATTTCTGCTAGTGCTTCACCTGTACAAAATGCAGGCTTTGTGCTTTGTCGTTTGGAGAACGAGTCTGAGACAAAATTAGCTTTAATTGCACTTGCTGCTGGTGAGGATTTTACTTTCTAATGTTCCTGGAGAAGTAGGAAAAGATTGGTAATGTGGCCAAGGTGAAATTTATTTTTAGAGATGCATGAGCTACAGATATAAACTATATATTTAAGATTGCACACTTGTGTCTGTTTACCTCCCCAGGTATCTGTACTAATGGGCTTTTAGGTTATGAAGTATTTATAATGAAATTTAACAAAGAGATGGAAATCACAGAGAGATTAAATTCCTGCCATTTTTGTAAAAGCCAGTAGCTGGAGAAGAGGGAGGATTTTAGTGCTGGGTCTGATAATAAAGATAAGATCACCCTTTATTGGACACCTGAGAATTCATGTGGGTCCCTCTGGACTGCTGCAGGCCTTGGGCTGTGCTCCAGGAGAATTCCCACTCAGAAATGGTGGGATGGAGAATGGGACCCAGATTGGCCTTGGCTGACTGAGGAATTTCTTTAAAATCAAGTATTAAAGCAACTTTAAAATTCTACACACTCTATTGTGTTTGGTCTTTTTCTGCCTTGAAAAAACCTTGAGTAAACTGGTGAAATTAATACAATTTCAGTACTAAAATGGTGTCCAAAATCTGGCTGGAGCACTTTGGAGGCCACTGGTTGCTTTTCCATGCACTTTTACAGTGGAATGTGCCCACATTTCAGTGAGAAGTGTTTAATGCCCCTGTTCACATCAGCACACTCCCATCTACTCACCATAGGGCTGCCACAGAAAGAAGTGGCAGGTCTCTATCCATGCTATTTAGTGCTGTATTCCCAAACATTTTTTCCCAGTTAATCAATGTGTCTTACAACAGCGACAGACCAGCCCAACTGGACGTGTCTGGCTTTGTGGGATGAGCAGTCCATGAGCCTGGACTCCCATTAGCCTCCCAGGAATACCCAAATTTTCCTGCAGAGTCTTGCCAAATGGGAGAAACAATTATCCTTGTTTGATCCTTTGGTTATTATCTTGCTCTCTGCACGGAGTAATTAAATCTAAGGTATCGTGCAAATAAATAAATTTCACGAGGCTTTCTGGAAAATCTCTCATTAGAAAAATGAGTTTGGTTGTCTCAGCTCATATGGCATCGATCACTGCTCTGCTTAGCAAAATAAATACAACTTGGGCAAAGTTGGGATCAATCTCTGCCCAGAAAAGATAAATGAGGCAGCAGCAGGGAGAGCCACTGCGAGCACATTTAAGTAATAAGACCCAGCAGGACCTGCCATTGTTAGGGCAGACACCCTGAAGTGTCTTAATGTGATTATAATGTGGCTTCCTGAAAGAAACCAATTATAACTATCTTAGATAAAACATTATTATCAATATTCTGTGGGGCGAACTGCAAGCCAAACAATTAAAATTTTATTTTTCAACTTCTTCGTGCAGTTTTGAAAAGTGTTCCCAAAGACACTTTGCCAAAAGCACCTTTCTTCTGGGTGCTAATAGTAAAAAGTAGAGCTGGTCCCTGAGCTCAGCACAGGCACAGAGGTCAGCACAACCCAGATTTAATTTCCAAATGCACTGTTGAAAATTTGTATGTAAATTCTTTTTTGCTCGGTTAGCTGGCTAACAAATTGAATGTTCCTTCCTGATAGCTTAGAAAGAGATTGAATGCATTTTAAAGGATATTTAGAGCTTGTTTTCAAGATGCAAAACCCTTATTTGAATATATTAATTTTGTTTCTGAAGGTGCACTTGTGTCCTATTCTGTAGTGCCAGTGAGGAGGAAAATGGAGAAAGGTTGTGCATCACTTTCATTTAATGAACATTTATCTCAAGCAGAAATCTAATTTATTATATCTGAGGGTACAGCAGGTTCTTCCCTTGGTACAGACATTGTTTAACCTCCTCGTTAGTGACTTTGGAGGGGGGCAAAATGTAACCTCAGCAGGTCTGCAGGTGACACAGGACTGGGAGGAGTGGCTGCCATCCATCAGGGCCTGGGGATGCTGGAGAAACCAGCTGGAGCCTCACAAAGTCCATCAAAGCCCAGTGCTGACCTCTCCAGTATGAGAAAGGCAAGGACACACTGGAGCAGCTCCAGCAAAGGGCCATGAAGATGATTCAGGGACCGGAGCAAGGGGCTGAGTGAGCTGGGATGGTCCAAAGGTTCTTCTCAGGGGTGCCCAGTGATGGCCAAGAGCCCCCAAGCACGAGGTGAAATATGAAGCTGTGTTTCAGCCCAAGAGAAGGAGGTCAAGGCAAGGATGAGCCCAGGATCAGCCCAGCAAGGTGGTGGAGTTTCCATCCTTGGAGATTTTCAAAGCCCAGCCCTTGCTCTGGCAGGGATTGATCTCTAGAGGTGCCTCCAACCTCAGCCCCTCTGGGACTCTGATGCATCAAAGAAAATGAACCCCCAGAGTGACCTCATTTCTACAGGAGTGACTGCAAAAATATTTTGTGTGAAATGTTCCCCCTTTTTTTCCTCATGTCTGATGGCTTTGCACTCAGTGTTTGCAATGAAACAACAGCCTGTGACTTATTGAGTCTTCTGCTTCCCCTTGTAGTTTGTGTAGCTTTGCCTTTTTCTCCCTTCAAGGTTAATTTGGCCTATTTAAGATCTTGTCTATTTTGCAATACTTTTTTTATCTCTGTTGCTGAACAGATCATATATTCTTAAAAGAATAACAAAGTCAGGAATTCAATATCCACAAGCTTTATTCTGGTAATTTTATTTAAACTTTATATTAAAACCTGTCACAAAAGCTTTAAAAATGCATCTGTGAATCATTTTTAGTTGAATATTTGCACTATGTGTTTATATATTTAAAGATCTTTTCATTAAAGAAACCCAGGATGACTAAACTTGCTGGATTATTTTTTATTAATAAATTTTTAGAGCTTACATTCCACAAAATTGCTGGGAGCCTTAACTCCTCCATCACCACCAATAGGGACCAGCTGAGCATTCATTTTCCCAGCCTGTGCAGATAAATTCAATCCACACCTGCCATTTCAGGCATAAATATCTGAAACCAAGGATGTTCTTGAAGTTGGCAGGCTCACAGCAGCAAAATGAAGCTGACACGAGTTCCAAACGACCAATGATTTAAAATTTGGAGGAAATAATAAGACAACTTATTTGCAGAGCCCATGCAGGCTGCTGCTGAGGTTTTTCACAGCAGGTTACTTATCAGCCTAATAGAAATGCTGACATGCACAACCTTAACTCCTGGATCACCCAGGCACGGCTCTAATCCAATTGATTTGTGGTTGTTTCCTTGGATGAAGACATAAAGTGGATGTGTTTTCCAAAATATCCTCACTTCTTCTTTAGGACAAAGAGGCTGTCCCAGAGGTACCCGTGATTACATGATTCAAAGGGATTTTTATGATTTTTTGGTACCTGGTAAGTGGCAGTGTGTCATATTTTACCCCAGCTGAACTGCAGCCCTGGGAATAATGACACGATTTTCAGCTGGTAATACCCTGCCCTGACCTCTCAGCAAAGAAGGTATTCCCAAATTTAAGCACTTTTTAAGTTTACACCGCAGTAGCAGGTTTTTTTTTAATGAACTATGTCAGATTATTATGCTGTCTTGCAATTTTCAATTATCAAAATTAACACACAACTTTTGCAGCAATGGCTATGTCACACTGCATTTTCTCCTCAAGTTCTTGTTTTCCGAACTGCAAAAAAAAAAATCAAGATATTAAATTTCTTCCTTATTATTTTACTTCATCATGCTGAGAAAAACAATCTGTTATATTGCAGAGTAAGAACAGAACAGAAGAGTAAATCTAACAGTAACTTTATTTAAATATACAGGGTTTTGCTGTTACTAAGATTTGTTCATCAGTGCCTGGCTGGGTGGGGCTTGGAGCAGCCTGGGATAGTGGAAGGTTCCCTGCCCATGGAAAGGGGTTGGAGCAAGGTGATCTTTAAGGTTCCTTTCCAACACAAACCAATCCATGATTCCAGGGATGTAAATGCAGTTTTGGTGACGCTCTGTCAGTCTTGGCTTCATTCAAGTTCTCTTTCACCTGGGCTCTGGGCAGGCAGATCTTTTTTTATCCTGGGGGATAAGAGTGGTTGTTCTACATTATTCCAATTATCCAGAGAGATTTTAGTTACAGGATCTGGCCCCATGGACAATTTTTAGTAGATATTCTAATAAAAGTTTATAAAATCTACCTTTTAATTAGGAGCTCCTCCAGCTTTCTTAACCTGAGCTGTACCAACCAGCAACTGATCCTGCACCACAGCCACCACAGTATTCCTCTTCCCTGACCAGGAAGGCTGGGATGAGGAATTTTCAGCAAGACCACGAGGATTTCTTGTGGCAGACTCAGTCTCTCACAAACTGCTCCTGCTGGTGCTGACTTTTGGGCCAAGCCCTAACAGGATCTATAATTCAAATATCTGCAAAACACTGGATGCAGGAATTGGTATGGAAACATGGGCTAGGCAGGAAACATCTTGTCAGGAATTCATGATGGGTATTTACTACCCAGGTAGCACAAAAAAATGCTGCTGTATTGGGTGCATGCTGTCATTTTGGGTTTCCTGAATTAAATGCACAATTTGAAGCCAAGAGATATTTTATAGGCAGTGTTGCTTTCTATAGCAAAGAGAGATTTTATAGTCAGTGTTACTTTCTGCAGCAAACATTTATGGGAGTCTGAAACTTGATACACAAATATTTGAACATTTTCCCACATCCGTATGGTGAATCACTTATATAAATACATTCTGCAGCCTTAGCAAGTAAGGATCCATTTCAGTAAATCTCCCTTTTAGAAAATCTCTGTCGTTCTCTAATCAGCTTTCTCTTTTTAGTTTTCATCTATGTGTACGTTGGGAAGCTCAGTCAATAACGAGTTCAGGAATGGAACTCAAAAATTATTTTCCAAAATAATTTTAAAATATTCTTCATCAAAACCATACCAGAGTCATAATCAATTTGTCTTATGGACTTTTTTCATTAAACTGATTTTTATATTTGTAAATTACGTTCTTGTTTGCTTCCCCTTTGAAAAGGCTTGAAATGAGATGCTTAAGGGCAATCAATAATTTAAAGGTGCAAAAAATTGTTCCACTCATCGCTTTTCTTGGAATAAGGTTATTAATTTCTTTTTTATTTCATTTTATTTTATTTTTGCGAGTGAAAGTTGTTAAAACTGATGGGTCTGGACTGACTGCAGCTCGGAGATGTTTCTGTTTGACAAGATCAGTGCTGAGGAGAGGAATCACATTCAAAGTGTTTGGGGATCAAAGGGAGGGAAGGCAATCACGTAAGCCCCAAATTGGATTGCTCTGGCATATTTTATTTATGTAAACATTGCTCAAGGAATCGAATCACTGGCGCTGAAACACCTGACTCCAAGGGCTACCTTGCGGAAATAACAGCAGATTATAGGGTTGGCAGAGGATAAAAATCTACACCTGCTCATTTGGTGTCGGTGAGGGAAGGAAAGGAGTAATATTCCAGTTCTCCAAAGACAGAAGTCATCAGTGGAAAGAAATGCACCTCCCAATTACCACGATCAAGTATGATTTGCTCTGGGAGAGCACAGAGGTTTGCTGTGATCCCCTTGTCAGAATAATCACAGTTTCCCCAGCCTTGGTGACGAGGTGAGGGGATCCAGGCTCTAATTTAGAGCTGGTGGAGGAGGCAGCAAACACCAGTGGATCTGACTGAACAGCCTGGCAGCTGGAGCTGGGGGAGCTGCATCCACCTGGGACAACTCCTGGGGCTGCCACCTCCCTCCACAACCAGCACGGAATTTCTGCCACGTGCCCACAGCAGTCTCACCCCAAATAGATGGGAATCACCACAAACAGCTTGAAAATTACAAACTGGGGTTCTCTCCTTTAATGATAAACTCAAAAGCCTGAAAGAAATTATGTGTTCTTCTACCCTTGAGAGCAATTTTCCTCTCAGCACTGATTTTTAGAGACCCTGGGAGCACAGGTTACCCCAGAGCAGAAGTTCACTGATGGGACAGTGTCAGAGAAGCCCTGATCTCACAATGAGCTCAGTTCTTACAGCATTCAATTTTAGGGCTTTCTGTTTCTGTTTGCTGCAGTGCTGCTGAATATCCTGGATAACAACACCTGATTATAGCTCCCATCAGAGGAACACAAGGAATTACAGCCTCATTTTGCTGTTGTAACTTGGCAATGGCACATTTGGTGTTTCCATTGATGGCAGATTTATCTTTCCAGCAGAGACAAAATATCTCTGTCCTAGGTAGAGCCAACACCTTTACTTAGTCCATGAATTTCCTTCTTGGATCTCTGATGCTTTTTGGATTAAAGACTGGAAGATTTTTGGTGATGGCAAATTCATTGCTTACATTGTTATCAGCAAGTTGTGTGCAGCCTGGCACTGTTTCAAAAAACACCTGGGGCAGGGGGAAGCAGATCTCAGTGCCCCAGCTGTGTGTGCCACAAAATCAGGCTTCCAAATAATTCTCTGTATCCCTCAGGATTATCTATTGGTGACTGTAGGAGCCCTTGGCCAGGTAAAGATTTTCTGATCTGTTGCAAGCCTGGATGTCCTCATCCTGTTTTTCTTCAGGAGGGTCTCTCTAAAAATGTGGGTCTTGCTCAGATAAGATAATTTAATTTATCTATTTCCCTTTTTGTTGGTCTTGGCCTGTGGTACAAAAAAGGGCTGGTGAGGACAGGACAAACAGGTCCCTGTGTGATGGGATTCCTCTTTTTTTCCTTCTTCTGTCTCCCACACAAACAGGAAAAGCACTAAATGTGTACTAAAATGTTTCTAATGGCAGTCTGGGGTGATATTTCAGCATTTAGTCCATGCCACTGAGGCAGAGGAAGAGGAAGCCCCTCGCTGTGCAGGGTGACAGTGCCAGGCAGGCGGTGGCAGGACGGTGTCACAGATGAGGCTCTGGCTCTGACCCCTCCTGACAGTGCTGTAATCTGCTGAGGAGTTTTCCCCTGGAATCTAAGCACCAATTTGTTTGAGGATCTATCACTGTCACCAAGGAATTGCAGAGCAGCAGCAGCCACCGCCAGCGCCGACCCTGCAGGATTCCGTTCTTGCTTCTGGTGGAGGCAGATGTCTCACACACAGAGCACACATCAGCTGGCAAAAAACAGCCCCCAGTTCAGAAATCCTTCCTCAAATTCCCCGTGACAGTTCCCAATTTTTATGTTTAGCTTTATTAAACAATTTAATGTATTCATAGAGAATGAGTGAGCAGCAGGTTGGGCAGTCATTGGCCTGCACAGTAGAAAAATCTGAATTAATTTCTCAGTTAAAAAAAAAAAAAAACAGCAGAAGAAATGAAATAACAACAGGTTCTTTAGTCTGCTCTGCTTGATTTGCAAATATTTGGGGTGAGGAGCTGTACTTCAGGTATAAATGCAGTGCTTTAACTCCTAGAGAAACTTCCCAGTGTGACAGCATGGGGTCTCCCAGGGGACAGCAGTGCCAAAGGCAAATCCAGCATTGAATTGATGGTTTGGAGCTTTTCCTGTGACAATCACAAGCAAGGAGCACAAACACTGTTTTTGTCAACAAGAAGTCCTTTTTTTCTCAAGAGATTTCCAGGCTATTTTTGCAGATTTGAGGTTTTGATAGTTCAAATGAAATTCTGATAAACACCAAGGAGGAGTTTCCAGAGGAGAGCAAAACCAGCCTGGCTCTTCCACAGGTTCCTGTTGACTCCCAAAATCTCACCTGCCTTTCCCACATTCCTGATGGTCATTGATGTCTAAGAAGAACTTCAAAAAGCCTTCTTAAAATTATGTCTGGGAGCTTTGCATGAGAATAAAAGGACACTGATAGGTAGCACTGTAAAGTGAAATAAACTCAGTTTAATGGCTCAAGAACCAGCTGAAGGCCTCCCTCTTGTTTTAGGACATTCCTTTATCAATTACCCCTTCACCTGCACACCCAGATTTAACTTAATTTAAGCTAAATATTCTAGGTTAACCTCATAAAATGTGTAGCTTTCCTGCACTTTAAATATCTTTATTGCCAGCAGTAATGCAGCCTCAAGTATTTAAACTCTGCAGGAGTAAATTTGGACAGTCAGCAACATCAATATATCGACTAATAGTCACATTTTAATAACATTGGATGCATTAATATTGTCTTTAGTGATAACAATGTGGCCAAGAATAACATTTTTATTCCTTGCATACAGCTTGAGAGTGTGTATATAATACCACTCTCTTTTCTGATCTTTTTTCAAAGCCAAGCTTGCAAAATCTGAATTACAGACCTGGGAAAGGCAGAAGAGGGTTTTCTAATTTCAAGGCAACACCTGCAAAATTAATTGCACACCCTAAAATATTCTTTCTTTCAACAACATGGATATTTACCAGTGATTATAAGAGAAGTATTTAAAACTGAAGAGGGACAATCATATTCAAATAATTTGTAGTTGCCCATCCATCCATCCATCCATCCATCCATCCATCCATCCATCCATCTATCTCTCCTTTGTTAGCTCATTTTCTTCTCTAGTCTACATCACTTACCAGTGGCTAAGAGATAAAAAATTTCCCAGGCATCACCAAGCAATTCAGGAAGGGTGGTCAACACATCTGAAACACATTTACCATCTGGTGACGTTTTTTCATGTTAAAAGGATAGCAGATGAGGCAATTTGGAATACATTTAATGCTTGAAATTAGGCAAAATATAGGGAATTTTTTTTTTTTGTTTGTTTCAATGAGGCTTAAAGTAAAAGCCTTGAATTCATAACAAAGCACTGATGTGAACATTGCATTGGGACATTTTAAAGTTTACTCTGAGGCACAGGTTGGGTGATCCATGTGAGGGATAAAACAATGAACATGGAAAAATAGTAATGAAAACAAAGGTTGGTTTCTGTCAATCTCCTGCCAGGGGCCTGGGGCTGGAATTAGCAGGGAAATTCAGCCTGGATCCTGTCCCCAAGCTCCCAGATACACATCCATGGCACCTGCTCCTTGTTCTCACCCAAACCCAGGGTGTCTCTGCCCACACTGAGTAACAAAACCAACCAACCCAAACTCAATATTTGGTCACCTACAATGGCTGGAATGAGGAAAAGTGATGGATTTTCCCAACCAAGAGCAGGAGCTCTGTGTGCAGCAATCTGGGAGACACAAACACCAACTCCAGCTCCAGGATTTTGGAGTGGAATAAATGCAGGATTCACTCTTTCACTCTGCTGCTCAGACTTTGTGGTTTGAGGCAAGCAGGGCTGGCAGTTTTGGGGCAATATCTCCTGTGTTAGGTGGCCTCAAGTCCTTCAGCCTCAGGGTTTGGGAGCCAACTGGATGCTCCCTGTCACTCATTCCCACTCCTTGTCTCCATCTGCATTCACCCACCTTCCTTCATCAGACAAAAAAGAGACTTTCTCATCCCTACAATGCAATACTGCCTTTCTCATTTTGCAAGGTTTTCCCTAAAACCCAGGATTTACAGGATTCTGTAAATTAGCAAGAAGGAGGCAACAGTTTCTGTACATTTTTTCTGAAGCTGAATTTTTTAAGGATTTTTTTCCCCCACCATATGTTAAAAAGATTCCAGAAAAGTCTAGCTTAGCCCAAGCAATCTCTAATTAATGTGCAGTGGGTTAACTTCAAGTAATTCCAGGTTTAACAGTCCTGTGAGCAATGCTGAGAAATTACAGCGGAGTTTTTTTCCAGTAGAAAAGTGAAATAATAGCTGCTCTGTAAAACCCCCTCATCTCCACAACTTCCCACCTCATTTGTTTAAAGCCTGGTGGTTTTATGGCTTGTCTGCACCTCTCCTGGAATGGGACTAATAAGAGGAAACGATGTGACTTGTCCACTGCTTCCAGCATAAAAAAATCCCCTCACGCTCCTGCTACAACATGCACAACAGGCACATGCCTTTAAAAAATACAACAGCAAATTAATCAAGAGCAAACACGAATCTCTTCTGCCTGAAGGGTCTGTGGGAGATGGTAAAGAATCAAAAAGAAGGCTACAGCTGATTTATATTTCTTTATGATGATCAAAGGCAAATGGACTCCAATTCAGCAAGGAATATAAATTCTGTGTGAAAACTCACTTTTTCTGCTGCACATAAAATTGAAAAGCCTTCTCCACTGAGCTATATCTAGTTTAAAATCCATTAGCTAATACTGCATGCCCTAAGGTTAAAAAAGGAGCAAAAATCCAATGGTGGACTAGAATTTGCAGCGAGTTTTTTATGTGTCCCCCAAGTTTTATGTGTCTTTCTTGCTTCCTAGCTGGAGATCATTAGATTTTGAGAAATCTGACTTGTTTGAACAACTGTTGTTGTCAAAAAGTTTCTTATACACAACCAGTTAATGGAGCGTTTTCGTCTATTAAATATAAATCAGCATCCAAAAAGAACCCAAAGCCACCAACCCAAAAACCCTGCCTGGAAATGTGTGGTGGCTTTGGTGACTTTTGGATGGTGGGAGAGAAGAGGGCAGCCCTGAGCCCCCACAGGATCCCAGCTGCTGGGATTTGGGGATGGATCCATAGGCAGGATGATGTGATCTTGTTCATGGACTGTTCACTGGGATGGAGCTTTGGATCCTAGATTAAACAGCCTGGAACAGCCAGCTCAGCTCCAGAGAAGCCAAAGAGTTCTTTTTTAGACCTCAGTGATTTTATGATTTTTAGATTTTGGGGTAGTGGAAGTACGCTACTAAACCTGATGATTAGAGAAAAATAAAACTGGTGAAATGGAAAGGTGCATCCTCCTCCAGTGCTGGATGTTGGTTTGGTTTAAAACTTTCATGACCAGGAAAACAAAGCCAAAATATTCCATAAAAGTTTCTACAACACTTTCAAAAAGTAAAATAGTCTGTCCAATCCTTCACTATGTTACATGTCCTGTATCTCTTCTCTTTTCTCTTTTCTCTTTTCTCTTCTCTTCTCTTCTCTTCTCTTCTCTTCTCTTCTCTTCTCTTCTCTTCTCTTCTCTTCTCTTCTCTTCTCTTCTCTTCTCTTCTCTTCTCTCTTCTCTTCTCTTCTCTTCTCTTCTCTTCTCTTCTCTTCTCCCTTCTTTCTTTTTTCCCTTTTTTCACTCTTTTCCCCCTCTTTTCCTCCATATTCTGTTTTCTATTTGAAATTTCTATTTTCTACCCTTTGAATTCTTTCCTGATCTATTTAACCTTAAACATCCAAACACCAACATGTTCTACCAACACTTTTTTCCTAGGACCTCGAAGTCCTCTCTCCTTGCCAGCTTTACACCTTGTGCTACCCTACAGTGTCTTGCAAGGCAGTGTTCTACCCCAAAATATTTCTGCAGATTTGAATTACATCATTTTTTAATGGTACAAAAGCTATTTGAAGGGGGATAGGAATCATAGGAATATTTTTATTTCGCTTTTAAGCTCTTTAGCAACAGAATTGCTCTTCTCTGATTTTGTTTCTCCACTAATAAAGGGATTATTTTGGTTTAGAAGGAAGAGGGTTGTGAGGTTGTATGAGGCAACCTGGCTGAATGGGACTCAAGTCTTGATTGTTTTTCCCTATACACTGAAAATTGTGTGTTTGAGAATTAAATTTCAGGCAATTCACTGGACAAGAAATTATTCTGAATGAGGTCAAGGGACCTTCAGAATTAGAGCTTCACATTCTAAGATATGAATGTTTTTGTTATAAAACTCTCCCCAACACTGTTGTCAGTTCATCCTTTTTAAGAGGGTGACATTATCAAAAGTCACTGTACTGCCCTTATTCTGCTCCCACCAAAATCAATTGGATTTTCACTTGGATTGGAAACAGACCATGGAAAATTCTGGGTGCTCCTGAAAAATCACATCTGCAACACATGTGGGGGTTTCCAAGAATTTATCAGTGCATCAGAGACTTGGTTTGGTTTGAAACCTTCAAGCAAAGTGAAATCCTTCTAGTGGAAGGTTCCCTGCCCATGGTGGAAGTTTGGAATGAGATGATCTTTGAAGTGCCCTCAAACCCAAACCATTTTGTGATTCTGTGAAATTTATGAGCACAAATTCATTACGTGTTTAAAATTCCTGTGCAGGAAAAGCATGGAAGCCATCCAGGCTGGACAACCACAGCCTTCAGCTCCAGAGTTCAGTTGCCAATTGCACTGTGCATATTTAATCAAGTGCACTATTGTTTCCAGTGCCTCATTTAAATTCCTCAACTAATTAGAAAAAATCATAAATAACTCTTATAGAATTGTTCTGTCTCTGCCAAGAATAATTAAAACAATTTAGCAGAATGAACCTCCTAATTGTCCGTGTTCAGCATTCCTAATTCACCATAAAGCTGGATGCTCCTACAGGGAGCAAGTCACTGACAAATCTCCTGTATTTTATATTTTGCTGGATGAAACTTGGAGCACTTTGCTCACATCTTCTCTGACCTTACTGGGATTGTCTCACACATTTTTTCAACAAATTAAACACTTTGGTTTTGCCCAATATGTGTTTGTAACAGATCCATCTCTCCATGAGATGTTAGTTGGTTTGTCCCTTCCCTCTTTTATTTTTCATGCTTTAGGAGCAATGAAAATGGGAACAGTGACTGAATGTGGAAAAACAACTTCCTTCAGGTAATGTGTTACCTTAAAGATACAAGTATCCCAGAAAACGAGATATTCAGAATGTTGGTCTCACTTTCAAAATTCAATATATTGTCTAATCCATGACTGCCTGGGACATGCAAAGGGTGGTGGAGGTGGCATCTGCCAATGCCTTGGAGGAGCAATACCTGCAGGAATGGTGACCAATTTCCAAAGAGAGAATTTCCTGCAAGACCAGAGCTACTTTAGCTTCCTTTTAACCTGTTCCCTCTCAAATGGCCCCTGACAAGTCTGCAACTGTGCCTGTAAATAAAACATGAACCACCTGAGGTCGGGAGGAAAATTATTGATTGCAGGGACTTTGTGTCTGATCCTCATCCTGCTCCTTTCCAACCCTTTCCAAAAATGGCTCAAGCCACACATCCCAGGAGCAGGAGCCGTGGTCAGCAAAGGGAAGCCACTCAAAGACAAAAGTGTGGGAGAACTCACCATCCTCTGAAGATTTTGGACACATTTCCTCCTTTTGTTTGCCCTACCCAGGGCAAAACTGCCTTCACTGGCAATAATTCCACTGTTCTCAAATAATCTAAATATAATATTGTTTTAAAAATCATACAAACCACATTTTAAAGAACACAGACCTTGACCCTTTATAAACTTTTTTTTTTTTGCTTATAGAGAACAATTTATTGAATACTTAAGATTTAATTTGTTGTTTTTTTTTTTTTTCATTTATGACCTATTTTCTCTCATTTTCATGGGACATCTCAAAATTAGCAGACTTTATCAGTCCAATCTTTCAACAATTTCCATGGTGCAGAAGAATACCTTAGCAAAATGATAAGAAAAGACAACAAAATGTTATTTTGTGTCTAGATCATAAAATCAGTTTTTCATTGGTTTCTGTTTTTATTGTCCTTTTTTAAATGATGATTTAGACATTTCTGCCTACAAATCCTTTAGCTTCCTCAAGGAAATTTGGCATTACATTTTGGGAAAAAAGTGGGTTCAAGGGCATCATTTAGGAAAATGTCACGCAATCAAGAGTCATCAAGTCCATCTCTCTTCCTTAAGACCTGATCAGCTAAATATCCTTCCTTGTTTATGGAGCTCCTACTTCCCAAAAATTCTGTAATGCCTGAGCAGAATCATCTTCCCCATGATTTAATCTCAATACCTCCTGTCCTGACACAACAAACAAGGTTTTTTTCCTTCTTTTCAAGAGCATTAAAAAATAGTGATTCAGCATGGTTGTTCTTTTAAACATTTTTTATTTTTTGCCTGCTTTAGGAAAGGGTAATGCAGATGATGAATGGGAACACTCAGTGGTAGAAGAGAAATGATTTGCACTTAGTGCTTGAAATGTGTGAGTCGTAGCACTGTATAAACACAAAAAAAAAAAATTAGATGAAATATGAAACACTGAGCCAGTGTTGCTGCTTTAACCTCTGTCAGACATCCCCCATATTTTTTGCTACTTGTGAAGCATTTGCAAACAGGTTTTGTATTTGCACTAAGACCACCTTTGTTTTAAAACTGATATTACAAATTAATTGATTTAGAAAAAAACTGACCTTATGGCTTAAATCCTGTGTGTCGTCTCTCAATGGGAATGTTACAGTCTGGAGGAGCTTTAAGCTATTTATTTTTTTTATTCTGAAGTGCATCCTCAAGGTCAAGCAAAACTTTAACCTTGACCTGCTAGTTTTACACCAGGCTTTGGTTTGGGAATGGAGATGTTTAAATGGTTTTAAACTGAGAGAGGAGGTTTAGGTGGAATATTGGGAAGGAATTCCTCCCTGGGAGGGTGGGGAGGCCCAGGATTAGAATTCCCAGAGAAGCTGTGGCTCCTTCTGGGTCCCTGGCAGTGCCCAAGGCCAGGTTGGACAGGGCTTGGAGCAGCCTGGGACAGTGGAAGGTGTCCCTGCCATGGCAGGGGTGGCACTGGGTGGACTTTAAGGTCTCTTTTCCAGCCCCAAACCATTCCACGATTCCATGCAAATATGCTGCACACTCAGCAATGTGGAGATTCCACCAGCCTTTTCCAAGAGAACCTACCCCCCTAAAAGGACTCCCCACAAAGGAACACCAGGCAGTTTGCTGAAGGTGTGCTCCAGTGGGAAACATCTCCAGAGACACCATGCTGGGGTTTTACCATGGTACCTGGGAATACAGAGAGACCCTGAGCCCGTCTCCTCCTGCAGCAAACACTTTTAGCCCTTGCCACAATCCCCCAGGCATGAATCCTTTCATTAATTCCCTGCTAACGTCCAACCAGCTCGCCCCCTCCCAGCACAAATCCCTCTTTGCATTTTGAGATGCCCTGAAATACGTTCTGGTGTTGATTTCTTGTTTATGTAGTTTTTGATAATATCATTTATGGCTTGTTGGTGAGAAACAGCCACCTGGTCCCACTGGGGAGCATGGATCCCACTGCTGCATGGATGACAGATCCTGGAGAACATCTTGCAGAAGATAAAAGCAGCAGCAGCAGCAGCTTCCCATGTATTTCTGGCTGCTTCTTGTTCCCAATAAGAGGCTGTGACTCTGGGGCCAGGGCTCAGAATCTCACTCATTTTTATCCTCATTTCCCCATTTGGCACATTTCTTCTCCAAAACCCCAATCTGGTATTTTCTCAAGGGCTTTAACAGAGTGGATCCACCTGGGGAAATGTTGTAGGGAGAGAATTTAATGGCTCAGCCTTCAAACCAGGCTGCTTTTGTGTTGGGAGGGGGAGATGCAGATGTGCACACAGATACAACTTCACAAAGGGATGTAATCACTAATCTTAACAGAAAACCAGGAATATTCCTAACAAAGCTCTTTCTGTGCCTCAGCTTTACTATCAGTGAGGAGAATTTTTTGTTACCTGTGTTAAGTTTAATCCCCCAATGATTAAAATGTATTTTTTCCTTCTTCTACTTCTCTCTCTTTTTTTTTTTTTTTATTTTATTTGAAAATGGGCCTCTAATGCTTGCAAATTCTTAAACATTTATGGATAAACCCATGAATCTGCAAACACTTGCAGATTTCCCCTGACAGCTTGAATTCCTATATTAAACCTCATCTGGTAACTGCAAGTGTCAAAATTATTCCTGGTGTGCTGAATCAGCCTAACTTTGTCATTGCATCCAAGAGAAGTGGAAAATTAAAGTGAATTTCTCTGCTTCATATCTTGATACACGAAAACCCATATACAAATGAACAGCACATACAAAATTATAATTTCAAATTACATTAATTTATGTCCTCTGGAGAGTGTCACCAGGCAGGAAGACACAATCTTCCTCAGTAACCACTACTATTTATTGGTATTTTTTAATATCAATAAAAATAATACCTGTGGTTGTAGGTCCAGGAATCACGTTTAATGTTTTAATAAAATTTCTAACAAGAAATAGTGAAACGCCAGAAAAAGAGTGAAAGATGGGGAATTTCCTTTTCATGCCACCATGTGAATATTGGTGATTCCTCTCTCCCAAGTTGTTAAAATTCCTTAAAATCTGACATGAGTGAAAGACATTAATGTACATTTAATTAATGCAAATAAAATGCTTTTGGGGAATCACAAAGCTCAAAACAGTCAAATATCAGATATTCCTTTATTTGTGCTTCTGACATGTTGTGTATATGTTAATCTTTTATTCTCTGAACCATTTCATCTCTTCTCCTTATCTCCTTTTCCCAGTCTCCCAGATGAATGTGGGTGAAATAAAAGGCATTTTAAAGCATTGTGAAGTTTCCACAATAATCTTCCTCTGACCATCCCTTGGGAGCCTTTTTTTTGTTGGTGTGTTCGGCAGTAGGGATAGGAAAGGGGGGAAAAAAAAAACCAAAAAAACCCCATTTTTCAGTGTTATTTTTGAGCTTCTTTTCCCTTCCCCACTCCCTGGAGCCAGCTTGTACTTTGCCCTCTCTGTTCTTTCTCACTTGGCCTGAATCTCCTGCCATTTATCTTGGGCTTCCACCAGTGCAAGGAGCCTGCCCTCTAATTCCAGCAGATTTGCTTTTGATCCAAGAAAATGGGGAAATCTCTGCAGCAGAACTCGGGGCTTGATGAGATTTAGGAATATTATTTATTAGAATTATTAGAATGCCAGCCCACGTTCTTCTGATGTAGAACAGATATCAGTCTCTTGGATCAAGGGTACTCCTGTGATTTTAAGGGGGAAAAAAATTCTTCCTTCCACGCTCCTTTGTTATGGTTTATTGACTGGCTGGTTGTGTGGGAAACGGCTTGGAGAAGATTCTGACCATTGCATTTTTCTCCCTGTGCCTCACAGGACAATCTCTGTTCCTTCCCTGCTGACCCCAGGCCTCAGAGAGAACCTGGAGGCCTGAGTGCAGCAACCCAGGTCCCCCTGGTTGTTTCTTTTTCACAGCACTCCCAACAAGTGTGAAACACCAAACAGCTCTAGAACCTTGCTTTTCCTGAGGTGAACCTTTCAGGATGAGCTCCTGCTGGAAAGGAATTGTGCTTTGGGCTCTCCTTCAAAACCTCTTAGTCAGCTTTGTCTCCAGAATGTTCTTTTTTTTACATCCCTGCAGCCCTGCCAGTGAGGAAGCTTTGCAGAGACTCTGCTTCCACCAAGCAATCAAAGATTTTGAGGCAACTTTTTGGGTCATGATTGCCTCAATTTCCACTCCTCAGAAGCCCTGAGGTGTCTCATTGAGTGCTCTCATTAAGGCCTAAAGGGCAGAGCAGCTGACACTGAATTCGGGCTCTGGTTTGGGTGTTTGGGTGTAGACACAAAGTTCTGCCTGCTAGAGCCACTTCCCCAAAGCCCAGCTTTCAGCAGTCCTGGAAATGAGGTGGCTCTGGCCATCTGAAAGCAAAATTTCTGAAGAAGAGCTTTTTCCAGTCCTGAAAATTCCCTGGGCATGCCAGCTGAGATTGGAGGGAGGCTTGACTTCCAGCCAGAGGGGAAAAAAAAACCTACAAACAAAAAATAACAACATTTCCCAAGTATTATAAAAGCAAAAGGACAGTGAAGAGACTGCATTAAGATGTTTTTAGAAGACCAATTCATGCTGCTTTATATCTCCCCTCATTTTAGTGCAGGCACACAGAGAACCTATTTTACCCATCTGGTTGAGTCACCCTCCCTTAAATTGGGCTCTTTTTTACCTGTCTTCCCTCAAAGTTTAGAAGAGGAGACTCCATTTGCTTGAAAATACCATTTAAATATGTAAGAGTTTTATCAGCAAAAGCCTTCATTATTGGAAAAACACGAATATGAGCCACTAAAGAGACTCGGAGCAAATGCAGGAGGCAGGAGGTGAGGATTACTGTTGCTGTGCTATCAGTGATGCTGAAAGGCTGGGGAGCCTGGAGGAAATTTAAATCATGTTCTATCTTTGGCAGCAGGCGTGCTGGGTAGGGCTGGAGCAAAGGTGTGCAGCTTAAAAGCTCTACAAACCCGTGCAGAAATGAAACCACCTTTCCTCCTCGGTGTTTTATGGCTGCTTCTTTCCACTTAATTTTATAGCCTGGCAAGGAAGATAATTCCTTGGATCTTCCCTGTCATCTCAAACAAACATTTTGCTTTTGTTTAAACTCATCCTCATCTAACACCACTTACTCTGGGTTTTGCCTCAGGGCTTTAGAGGTGTTTAGTTTTTATTGTTCTCCTGTTGTAAGCAGAAGCACAAACACATCTTAGATCATGGCAGGCTGTGTTTGACATGGATTCACACACCCATGAATTAGTTTGGAGCATTACAAGGAGAAATGTGAGATTTAGGGCAAAAGGATGAGCAAGAGCAGGGACTTTCTGTCCCCTCCCTCTGCAAGACCTCAAACAATTCCTTTAAAATCTGCAACTGATTTTCTCTTAACAAAAAAAAAAAAAAAATCAAACCAGTTACACCTGCAGACTATAAAGATTCTACATTCCATTATTACCAATATTTAGAAGTGGTGTAGCATTAAACTTACAAATGGGATTTTTTTTTGTAAAGTATAAATAATTAGCATTGCTTTATTTCAACTACATCTGTTAGTTCAATTTTGCTGGTATTTCTTTGCTGCTTTTTAAGCTGCAGAGTCAGAGAAGAGAGCAATTAAATGATATAATGTGCTTAATTTCATAACCTGGGGTAATTTCATGAAGAGTAAGAAAAAGAAAAATGAAGGTTGAACATCAGGACAGGAGGTAAAGAAGTATCATAAAAAAATCCCTCGGGGTATCTCATCACTTGGGTGTCTTAAAACTAGTCAGGAAAATTGACTTTAATGTTTATTCTAGAAAAGAACCCTGAGAGTTTGCACAGGTTGGGCTGGAATAACCTCATCCCTTTGTTTTCCTGTTGTTTGCTGTCTTGTTCCCTGAGGCATGACCATGCAAGTTTTTTGTGTTTGAAACATGCAAAATATCTGTCCTCTTCCCAAACATCATTTCCACTCCCATCAAGCTGCTGTGAAGACCCCAAGGCATGAGCAAGCTCAAGGGGTGGCCTGAAGCCAGCAGAGAGTGGAGAAATCCCTCCCTGTCTCCATCCTGGGGAGAACATATTTCCCAAAACTCTCCTGCTGGAGCCTGCTGACTTCCAGAATAATCAGAATTCGTCTGGAAAATATTTCTAACAAAAAGCTTTGTAATCACATCTCTGTCTTGGTCATAGCAAATGATACAACAACAGCTGTTTCCTCCCAATTAATTGCATTTAATGGTGCCCAGACTGGGATGCAGAGGCAACTCCTTCAGATGAAGATGTCAAAACTAATGGAGTGAACTATCTCAAGGTGTGATTAATTCCTGAGCAAATATTTTTCTTTATTAGGCTGCTAATTAGATTACTTTCAGAATTCTCAGTTAATAAAAATATTAATATTTGATATTTATCTACTGCCAGGCACTAATAGCTGGTGTGTTAAAGCCAGCTCTCGTGGAGCTCTATTTTATCTGGGTTTATGAGCTCAGAGCTTTGCTGCAGTCGGGGTGGGCTCGGTGCTGATCTCAGCACTGCACTCTGTAGTAGTCATAACACCTCCTATTAGTGCACCAGGGGGCCAGGAAAATCAGTGCCCTGATTATGCTGGGTGTGCTCTTACACAGAGTTGTAGAGCTCTACAGTAACTGCTCTGAAGCCAGATGAAAAAAAAAAAGCCCAACTTAAAATAAAATAAAATTAGAGAATATGTGAAAGTCCCTGCTTTGCAGGGAAAATAAAGCAGCTGTGAAGGAAGGAATCAACATTTACAGAGCTCAGACAATGTCCTGTGTGCCAGACCAACACTCTGGGGGGAATTCTAACCCAGCAGTTTACTCAGAGTTCTATTTACAATGAGGTTCCTAATACTATGTGGTGCTGGAGAATTGCCTAGGTGCAAGTAAGAATATGTAGATAAAATCCAGAAGATCTGTGAGCAATCCTAAACATCAGGATCTCCTTGGAGGTGCCCAAAGGGTGAAATGGGCTGGCAGAGGTGAGGGCTGATTCAGGTTCTTAAACCAGGTTTACATATCAATTATTACTATTTTTAATAAAAAATATTAATTATTAAGGGAAATTAAATAGAAGTAGGAAAATGAACAAATGGCACTTGCTTCCTGTTGCTTGTAACATGAGATTGCAAAATTCTTAAATTTTTAGGAGGTTAAAACCTTTTATGTTTGAAAGCTGCAATGCAATAATTTCTTGTCACCTGTGTCATAAGTTGTGTCAGTATAATATTTTCACCAAATCCTTATTCAGATGTTGTCACATCTGAGGAACCTGTGAGCCCATGGAGATGTCAGGAGAAGGTGCACTCTGATTTTCCATCTCTTCCAGGTCTGCTGTGAGGCAATGTTGGAGTAATTTCCATGTGGGAATAGCCTGAGTTGGACATTGGCACTTTGACTCTTGTAAAAACCCCTGCAGGTATCATTGATGGTTTTGGGGTTTTTTAAAAGGCAAATTATTAAAGTAGCATAAGGAATTCTCCCAGATCTTCTGTTGATGTTCTGATGAGCAAGCCAAAAAGTGTTTGATATCTCCCAAAATTCCTGGGAATGCCCTCATTGATCAGACCCACATCAGAGATGAAGAGCAAAAGAGAAAGTGAGGCAAACAGCACAAATGGAAGACAGAAGTACTAAGGGTAGGGGTTTTTTAGCACGGCCCTATTTGAGTTTATCTAGGAAAATTTAACCTAAAAAAATGATTCACTGAGCTGTCAGTAAAAGAAATGTTTTGGTGTTGCTTAGGAATTTCAGAATTAGTGTCAGCAGCTAATAAACACTGAATTACATGTACTGAAATCAAGCTCTGTATAACATATATGTCAATTTTTGTGAGAAAAATCTACTTTAGATGGAAATTTCTCCTGCCTAGAACTCTTCTGATCACATGGGTCTCATTAAAACACCTTTTTTAGCCTAATTTGCAGCTTGTGGAGGTCACCACAGCTTCATTTTCTTTTCCTTTATTGATAATCTGCTTTAGCTCTGCATTTTCAACACATTAATACCACATCAACACAATACCCCATTACATTTCATTATTCACTTCTCTAGGAATGTTAAAGAGATGATAATTCATTAATAATTATTGTAACAGTACTAATTAATGTAACACCACCAGCTGTATCTGAACACGCTTTTTTATCTAGAAAGAAGAGAATCTGGGTAAGAATTTTCCTGTTATAAGGAGTGGGGATGGGAATATTTTCACAAAAATATTCTTTCACAAAGGTTTGACATGAGTTTGATCTGAAGCAAAGTGCTGGAAGAAAAAAGAAGATAAAGAACCTGAGCAAGGTGGCAACCAGCCTTGGTGGTGGCAGTGGACTTATGCAAATACACCCTGGGCAAAGAAAGGGCTCATTAGCTCTGAAAGGGGGAAAAGAGAAAAGAGAAAAAGAAAAGAGAAAGGGGAAAGGATTGACTCATTTCAGCTCAAGCCAAGGCTGGGAATGCGTGTAGGTTTTCCTAGCTCAGCTGCTGGGCCTGTGAGATGTGGTAAAATGCTGCTTTGTCAGAAATTAAAAATATTTTAATATATAGATATAGCTATATATGACATTATTGACTCACAAAATGTAATGGGACATTTAAAAGCAGACAGTGAAGCTGCAACAATGGCAGAAAATGCAAGCTGAACCTCCCATGATGGCTGGGATTTAAATGCCATTCTTTAGGAGTTACTGGACAAGTGCAAATAATCCACAGCACATGTCAGTCTGGAATAATTATGGATGAAAGCTGATGCTGTGGTGCAGGAAGCTGAGGTGGAACTAAAATCAGGTTTCAGTTGTCAGGTGGCAGACAATGAAAATAGTTCTGAGGACAATTTAATGATAAACTCTTGGGCCAGAATGAGTGGGATTGATTGATGGCTTCCCAATGGACCATCCTCAAAACCTCCAGTAATTCCAGTGTGGTTTAAGAAATTAAGTCTGGCCCTGCTCTTGTGTCAAGATAAAATGGTATCACTAAATTTCAATGAGATTTGGAATTTCTCACTGGCAGACAATTTTAATGGCTATTTTAGTTTTGAATCCAAGCAGAACATTGACAATGCCAACAAAATCAGACTATAATATTAAGATATAAAAATTCAAGATCTATCTCTTATAGGAACATACTTCACCTTTTATTCTCTCATGGCATTTGTGCCAGGTGACACAATGCAGTGCCCACCCCATGGGCCTGCCACCCTGTTATCTCCTACAAAACATGATAACCTTTATTCTGAGATGAAATTCATTAAAATTCACAGTTTAGCATTTTTGAACATCATTTTCCATATCAATTTGTTGTCTGCCTGTGACAATGAGAGAGTTTAGCACTGTGACACTCTGATTGAGTTAAAAAACCCATATTTCAGTATGCTAGACCAGCTGCATTGCTATGAAATAATTTTTTCCTTGATACTGAAAACAGTTGCTCCTGCTCAGCTCCTGGATTATGTCATGACCTGGTGTGTTGTGTCATTCTGTACACTGAAGTTTTAACATTTTTTATGTCATTTACAGCTGATGAGCCCACACAATCATTTGGAGTGGTTCTGATGTTAAAGTTTAGTGACCTGCTGGCATTTGAGCCCTTGACCATTTCCTTCCATCCACAATAACCTCATTATGCCTCTCTTCATTCACCCAGAGAGGAAGGTAAAGCAAGGACCACATTTGCTGATAGAGCAGCCTGCTTTCCGTGGAGTTTGGGAATGATTTGATTTTGCACAAAGCTATATCCTCTCTGCACCTATCCATAATTAATGACAGTCAATTGCTCCTGGTTTTGCTCATGCCAAGGTTATTTTGGACAGCACTTTGGTTCAGAAAGCTTCAGCAGAGTCCTGTAAACACTCCTGGGTCACTGATGACAAGATTGCTGTATAATTCTAGTACATTATCTTCCAAGCTGTCCCTTGATGTCTCCTCTATAGCCCGAACATTGTCTGCTTTGAGCGCCCCTATGTACAGATGGTCTCTGCTGTCCCAGAGTTTAAACACATTCTACATGTCTGGATTTAATTTAGTCTCCTGGATGAAATTTTCCAATAAAAGCTGCTTTTTTGGTCACACAAATACCAGCATATCCAAAGTCAAACGAAGTTTGATGTGGGAGTTTCTGGATCATCCACCAAACCCAGCCTGAGCTCAGGGACCACGGTGTGGGGGATCCATGGGAGGTGTCAGGACTGGGCAGAGCTGTTGGAAGAAAGGTTCAGAGGCCCTTCCTGTGATGCCTCAGGTTTTAACTTTTATATTTTTCAGATTCTGTGCTGCTTTAGTGTGCAGTTCTGAGCTTCACATCAGGGGATGGTGAGCTCTCTGCACAGAGCAGGGAGACAAAACAATTCCTGCTCCAGCTGGGCACCAAGGACAAATGATCCAAATCTCAGCCCCAAGAGCACAAACAGCGTGGGCTGGAGAGAGAAAAACAAGCAGGATGGGAGTGCATGGGCTAAAGCTGGAATTGGCCAATGAACTGCAATCTGCACATGGAGCAGAGCTGATCACAGCGAGAGACCCCGGGAGCGCTCGTGCATTTTGGGACCATTTTGGTTCATCTTGGGTGCAGCCCTGGCTGGGCTCTTGTGCTGCCCAAGGTGGATCCATGGAGGAGATCCTTTGAATCAATCCCTGCTTTATTCTGGAACTCTGGCCAGCCTCTGTTCCAGCTCAGCCTGCACAAGGCATCACCTGCACGAGGTTTGCAGCCCTCCTGGCAAAGGGAGAGGGGCACAAACACCCAGGAGAGTTTGGAGGGGTTTGAAAGCCAACCCTCGTGTCCTGAACACCGTCACTGACCCCACTCCTGCTCCACCACCCTGCCCAGGTGCTTTCCTCCAAAAATGTGATATTTTCTTTAATGTTGCTGCTTGGATGTAGTAAAAATTGGAATGACAGGGACCATGCCCTTTGTGGGGTGGGGCTGGAAAAATTGTATTAGGAATGAAATAATTTCAGGATAATTTCCTGAGTAAAGTGTTTTGTGCTGCCTGGATAAAAAAATCCCAAAGAGAGCTTTTTAAGACAATCTTTCTCTTTTTTTAACAGTAAGAATGGCTAAAAGCTGGAGTAGCTTATGGAAAATAGTATTTTTTTTGTGAAGAAAAGGCTTTCAAATATGATTAAATAGACATGTACCAATATTGCTTTCAGGACAGGTGACCCTGGCTTGTGTTAGCAAGGACTGAATAGATGTGTCACATCTTTTCTTCCTTTTATTTACTCTTTGACAGTTAATTTTCATTTTTATAATACCAACTTTGACACTTAAATCAATTCCTGTAGGTTGTATTTTGAACCTTTCCAATAAGATGAAAACTCAAATACACCTGATTTTCCCTGGCTGTACCATTAGTTTCCTGAAGTTGACTTGCAGGCTATTAGCTCAAGGGTGCTATTACAATAAAAAAATGAAATTTTCTAATTTTTTAATACTTTTAAAATGCAAGACAACAAATATAGCCAGAATTATTAGATTTTCAACAGAAAAAATTAGGAACTTGCTTATGTAACTAAAAAAATATAAGAAAAATTTACCTAATGGTTTAGAGTGGTTTGGTTAAAATATATTTGTGAAGTACAGAGGTATTTGCTATGACAGCTGCAAATGTCAATAAAATTTACAGACTTTGCCTTTTCCTGAGTGCCCCATCCCACAGAATCATGGAATCATTCAGATTGGAAAAGACTTTCAAGGTGAGGTGCCAATCTACTAATTTTTGAACATTTCCATCATCTGTGTATGGACATTTAATGGCCAAATTCTTGCCTCTGCTGTCCCCCATCACTGCCTGTTGAAATGCTTTTGACATCTCTGTGGATTCTTAAGGAACTTGCACAAATATTGTTGTAGAAAAGCTTTGAAATATTTTTAAAAATGTCACCAGTCTGCCAAATGCCCTTGCCCAGTAACTCACAGCTGATGGCTCCATGGATTCCATTTCTGGTTTAGTGTCTTGTTTCCTTGGGCTGAGATCTCCCAGTTATTGAGCCTTTAATTTGCATTCCAAATTAAATGGAAGTAAAGATGCGCAAATTCAGAGCAACTCTGAATAATTTCAACTTGCTACTTTTCCACCTGCATGTTTCAGTTACTGAGCCTTAGATAATAATGGAAACAACACTAAGAATATTTTTTCAATGCTAAAGTGGAATGAAAGGCTTGTCCTTTGCCCAGTTTCCAGCACAAAGATCCCTGTCAATATCAGGTTGCTGCAGCACAGAACTGCAGGACCTGGGTGTAAGTGAGGATGGCAGGAACCTTTACATGTTCCAAAGGATGTGCTGGGAATTAATTGCATCTTTTGCTCTTTTCCTCACCTCCAAAGAAAAGATTTTCCCTTTATGGAATCTTGTTCTGCTTCCTCTGAGTTCTCTGCTCCTCAGTGCATCCCTACAAAAATAAAAGGATGTGCCCAGACCTCCACCACCACCTCCAGCTGGAGGAAAAATTGTTCCTCTTCTGTTTCCCTGTCGACACATACAGATTTTTCAGGGACAACAAAATTAAGCATATATTTCTTCATTTTTATCTCTGGATATGGGACTTGCTAATAAAAACCTTTTTTTACCTTGCACACACAGTCATTTCTGTTCTGATTTATTGATTATACTTGTTCTTATGGAAAAAAAAAATTGCCTATTGCTTTTCCAAAACCACTGAGATAAATCCACTTGTATTACTAATATAATACTTTGCCAGTTGCATCTAGTTATTTAACCAGAAAAAAGGTGATACAATGTGTACAGGAAAAAAAAGTTCAAGTTAATAATTTTAAAGTTTTATTGAATGAAATTTATTTAGTTTTTAAAAATTGAATATTAGACAATTTCAAAGTATTTAGAAGCCTGGAACAAGTGGAGGATTGCATTTCATAAGCTAACCTCCAGTTTTACTTTTGGCTCAAAAGGGTTTCAAATGTTTTTGTTAAAGCCAATCCAAAATGATTTCCCTCGATTTTTCAGAACTGGTAGCTAAATAAAAAATCAGCTCATACTATTCCAAGGTTATTTGAGGATTTCTTTGTGTTACTCTTGCGCTTCCAGTTTCATTCTCCTGGCTTGAGTAGCAGTTAATTATTTTCTCAAAAATCGAAGTAGACCTTAGCAACATGAAAGCAATAAAGAAATTCAATGGATTGCATTCACTCAACAGGGTAAAAATTTCTGAAGCCTGAAAAGTTCCTGCCCTGGAGAGTGAAAGGCCACTAATAACCCCTTGTCCTTGAGAGCAGCCCTGAAAAGAAAGAGGCAAAAGCTGTACTTTGCTGTGAAGTGGGGTTTCATTCTCCACCTCCTGTAGATATTGCAGCAGACACATGCAAGAAATAAAAGTGCTCCTGGACCGCTTAACAAGGTCTTTGCAGAAGAAAGCACACACCCTTCATTATCCTGATGTGAGGGATCTTTAGCCCTCATCTTCTTCAGGGCTAGGAGTGAGACTTGAAGCCCAATAAAAATTAGGATTCGCTGGTGTGGTTGGGGTATAAAAGGCAAAGAAAGAGTTGGTGTCTGTTTTGTCACCCCCCTGTCAAGGTTTACATCCTTTGCTGTAAATATTGTAATATTCAGCTGAAGTCTGGTCACGGGGGAGGGTTGGGGTTTTTCCCCCATAAATTTAGTGAGCTGAAGATTGTCTTTATTTTGTGAAGTTTGTGATTTATTCCTAATGAAGGCCTTGCTTTGCTTGGCTCCCAGCCTAGGCTGAGGACTGGGAAATGACTTTGAATGAGCAGAAGTGCCATCCTGCATTTCACTAACTTACTACACCCTCCTTGATCCAGTGCCTTTTGTCATCTGGGGTCTCATCTCAAAGCCCTTACTAAGGAAAAATTCTCTCTGACTTCAAAGCTAAGCAAAGCCTTTATGAATAAATCACCTGAGGTTTTGGTGTCACTGATCACAGATCCAAACTTCCCAGCCCATGTGGATTCAGGAGTGTGTTACCAAGCTTTGCTCTTGGCATCCCTAATTCCTGCTCCTGCTAGCTGTGTCTCCCCTAATTCTCTTTATCATCTCACTGCTTGCCTTCTCCAGATTCAGTAAACTCACAACAACCGGTTTAATCTCCATATTTAAATATTTAAACCATTTGTCCTACCCAGGCTTTTCCTCTTATTATAAAAAATTACACTCACATAGGAAGTTAAAGAGAAAATAAATTCATTTAAGGGGTATTTTCCTTCTGTTGAAGCAGCATCTTGCTGTTGCTGACATAAATGGATTTTATTGTCTGAGGTAGGAGGGAGATTCTTGTGGGTGTAATTGAGGGAGCCCAGGCAGCTTTCCCACTCAGAGCAGCTGAGGATGTTGTCCTCAATTTTTAAGCCATGTGAAACATTATTAGTGCCTGATGGAAATAACAAAGGGGATAATCAGATGTTGGGTTGTAGACACGGGTAGAAAAGTCCAATGAGCTTTTCATGAAAGCTTTGCCAAGATTTCTTCAGATGTATTGATAGCAAAAGCAAATCACTTCATTAGAAGTGTTATTGCAGCAACGATCACACACCCTTCTTGAGCTGTTACAGTGCAATTATTTGAAGGCAAAAGCAAAGAGCTGCAAATTAACAAACTTCAATTATTGTTTTTTAACTTCAAGACTTTCTTCTTTCTTCTCTGAGAAACAAAGCAAATTTTAGAGAAGCTGACAGATTATCTTCCCCACACTCCAAAATCAAAGCTGCTATCATTTGCAATATTTAGAAAATGCAAGCGATATACAGACATTTTTTTTAATGTTTCTTCCATCAACAGTAACTTTCAAATTTTCAGTTTAGCAGATTTCTGTTTTCCTCTCAATTAATTCTGGCTTTTTCCACGAGATTCATTTTTATTCCTTTGAAACTGAGATGGATGTGTGTGTGCCTGGCCTTGAGAAGAGCCCAACATCAAAAAGTTCAGCCCCTGACCATGCCACAGATTATTTTATGTGAATTAAACAAGTCTTCCCTTACTCAGCTCTGTCTCTGTGAAAGAGGCTGCTGATAATTTTTCTTCCCCATGTTTTATCTCTTTCATCCAGTGCATGAGATTGGCTGTCAGGACATGTCCCATTAAGAAGCAGAGCACCCAGCACAAGAGAGCCTAAATTGCCATTCACACTTGGAATTGCAGAAATATGAAGAGATTCAGCATTTGATTAATAAATATAATGTGTCCCAAAATGAGGGAAATCATCTCCACCGTAAGCATCTTTATTTTCCTTGGGAAACTTCACAGACACATTCAGAGTAGCTGATGAGCAATAGAAGCAGTGCTAAAAGACCAATAAAATACATGAAAATCAACACAGACAGATGCCAGCAGGTCACCTTAGATGGTTTTGTGTAAATTAAAAAGAAATATGAAACAATTTACGGCTGGCCCTTCTGTGAGACAGTTCTTTGGAAAATTGATTAGTAATCTCACAGGCTACCCTTTCCTTTGCCTTAGTATTTTACAGCTTGCACCATCCATCTGCCACCCAAGCATATAAGATGAGCAGCTACACAAATCAGTAGCTGGATAAGATCACAGCCTATTTGCTCTTTTTAAAAAAGAAATGCAGAAAAATTGGGAAATTTGGGGTTCTGGGGTGGTGCTGGATTCCAGGACAGACTGCACCAGGGCTGATGTGCTTTTTCTAAGGTACAACACCCTTGCACAGCAATGTCCCAAGGTCTGAGAACTCAATATAGTAAAAAATTACTGAGTTCCAGTTGCAAGCAAAGTATAAAATAAACTCTAATAGAGGCAATTTCCACTGTGAAATGTGAGCAAGCACATGTAAACAGTGATAGAAGTGCAGGCTTGGGTTTGTCTGAAATGAGATTCCTGAGGGCTCAATCCTGACCTTTCCTGGTTAAACAGATCCTATCCTGGCCATATTTATAAATATATTCACGGCATATGTATTCATACTGTTTATGTACTCAGAGAATGATCTTCCTGTCTCAGAGACAGATCATCTGGCAGTGCTGCCACCCTTCCTCCCAGCCAGAAAAACCCAACCAAGCTGTCAGAGCACACAAGTTAACATTGTAAAAGGTTAATACCATTTTTATAAGTAATTGCTAATGAAAAACAACATATATCCACTGCCTGATGTATTTAAACGCTCTAAATTCTTGAGTGTGCAGAGTGCTGGACTTCTCACCTTCAGCCCTGTCCTGATCCTCCCCAAAATCTGCAGGAGATGAGGCTGAGCTGTGGCTGCATCTGACACGTGCTCAGCTGAGTCCTAATCTGAGCTTGTGCAGAGCAACCTCCTGCAGCCTTCAATTACCTCTGCAGAACTCTGAAATTGGATCAGTGAGGGCTCTCCTGACGAGGAGAACATGAGGTGATTTTTATTGTACGCAGCCAGCTCTGGAGTGCCAGGTTAGGCTGGAATCAGCTTTAATACTTATTTTTAATTATACCTTTGCAGCAAGGAGTGGAGATCGATAAAGCAGCCTCTTTTGTCTGAGATCCACAGGAGACAACGACCATCATTCCTCTAGGGAGCATTTCACTACCAAAAAAAAGGGAGAAAAATAGGTGGAAACCTGTGATTTCTCCTCTCAAAGAGGATGCAATGCATTTTCTCACTGCCCAGCAAATTTGACTCATTTTTTAGGTATCACAAGTCCTATCACCATCCTTTATTTTCTGTCATGACAGAGTGGTTGAAGGAATGACTTCAGAGCAGCCCCTCCTGTGTTTGCTTGAGGGGTGGCAGCAGCTGGGGTTGTACCTGCATTGGCTATTTGTCACATTCATTCCATGAAAATCCCTCAGTGCCACACTGGAGAAACTCATCTGCATTCCAGGTGCGCTCCTCTGAGCCGCCTTTTCTCATCCAACTGGATATTTTCCACCCCATTGTCAGGGTTTATGGGTTCAGACACTTACAGGCTCTGCAAAGAGGTGGGCAGCAAAATCACCAAGTGCAGGGCTGGTGGGAGATGCTGCTGCACCCTCTCCCAAGGGGCTGGGAATTAAATTGAAATTACCCAGCAATTATCCACTCTTCCCTAGGGAAGGTGGGGGAAAATCCCTTTATTTCTATGAGAACTCTGAAATGCTTTACTCATCACAACCTGTGATGCAAAGGTCTGGGAGGTACAGGGAGAGATAACCCAGAGCCACAGGAGTGACCCTGCACACCTAAAACAGGAGAATTCTTGGAGAATTAGAGCTGGCTATTTGTTCCCAATTATTCATCCCCTGATTTGCATTCTAATGAACTGAATTACTGCAATATACGAAGGAAAAACTCTTCTTTGGATGTGTTGTGCTTAAAACAAAGCAGAAAACACCAAAATCCTCTGTCCTGCTTTGCCCTCTCACCGTGGTGTTTGTCCATTTTTACTGATAATTAATAGTAATTATTAATGTACTGAAAGGACTGTAAAGCAAACACTGAATTTTCCCTTAGAGCTCTGCTTAACCTTGTGAGTTTGGAGGACTTCTATCAGGTGACATTACCTGAGAGTCAGATTTCCTCACCTTTCTCCTCATGGATTTCAGTTCCCCCTTTGGTGTCTCCTTTTTGTGTGGCCTGTGCAGAACTTTTGGACTTCATGCCATTTTAAGCACAAGGCAGAGTTTACCTGTGAAATATTTAATAAGAAATAAGCCTAAACAACAATTATGAATTTATCATAATACTACCTGCAGCTTCAAATTTGAAAAGATCTTTCAGAATGTATTTTAAAATTTTCAAGTATTAACATTTCATCATAATATAACTTCTATATTAATTTTTTGAGGGATTCCCAGGCATCTTCCTTATTCTTTCCTATATGTAAATTGTTCTAAATACATAACACACTTTTTATTAAAAGATTGGGAGATTTTATTCTCCCAGCTCAATTTTTGAGGTTCAGCTTATCAGCATTTTCACCTGCATTTCTGGAATGCAGAAATGGAATTGCTGGGAATTTAATGCTCTGTGTGACCCACAGGGACGAGTGAAAGAGCCTAAACAGGCAGGGATTTCTTCTTTTCTGCCAACAGCTCTGTTCGTTTTCAGCCTGGAAGTGACAGCTGTACATCAGGAATTCTTTGTTTCAGAGATTTAGCTCCAAACTTTCTTTTTCCTCCCTTCAGTGGATTGTTGCAAAATCTATGGTATAAAAAACCCCATCTCTGATCAGATTCTTTCAGGAATAAGATGCACAAATGAGCAGATCCTTTGTCAGTAAACCAGGAAAACTCTCAGCAGTTCAGACATCTCCAGAAAAACTACTTCAGATTTATTTTGCCATCAATCTCCCTCAAAAAAAAAAAAAAAAAAAGAAAAAAAAAGGAAAAAAAGATTATAAAATTCCACACTTAAACTTTCAAATTAGTCTCTAATTGGAATAAAAATCTTGATTAAGATTGCTAAAGAGAGACATTTTTCCCAAAGAAAATAGAATTGCTGCTACAATACTCAAGGTTTGGGGATTTTCCTTTTTTTAATAGTGAGCACTACTCATCACATTTGGAAGTTTTTTCCTTAGGCCAAGGTGATATTGGAAGATGCAGCTCAACAGCATAAGGAAAAAAATAATATTTGTCTTTTTATTTTTTTCTGGGATAAGCAGAGGCCTGGATTTTTTCCTTTAGGGATAACAAAAAACTACAAAAATTGATCCAAATAGAATTTTCATATTTTAGGTTACATTACATCAGACATTACCTTTTCCAAAAGTTAATAAATCAAGGGCTACCTAAAATAAAAGCAGGCAAACAAAACTAAAAGCTCTTGGATGAGCTGACTTCACAGAAAATGTAATAAACACGTGAAATCTGATATACCACAAGCAAAATCAAGATTCATAATTTATTCATGGCTTCATCAATAGTTCCAAGAGACTCCCAGCACAGACAGATTTGTTATGCCACATTAATATTTTATTGGGTTTTATGGAAGGGAGGAAAAAAATGAACAAGGAGGATAAAATGATACAAATAACATTTAAAAGACAAAGGAAGAAGAGGGGGGTTGGAATTACTGAGACTGAGGAGAAATGAGAGGGAAATGGTCAAATTGCACTGGGTAGGGCTGGGTGCCACCACACCAGGGGGTCAGACAGAGCTCACAGAGCTTCATTCTCCTTCTTCAGCATCTAAGAAAGCCATCTGACAAATTTATATTCAGACAAAGGGTTGTTTAGCAAAAATGAATGCTCAGAGAGGAAAAAAAGTGGTGAATCTGAACTTGGTTAATGTTTTTCTCAAGATAAATATCAAGTGAACACCCAGAGCTTCAACCCAAAGTCCTGGAGCCCAGGGCTTTCCCTCTCCCTGCAGCATTCAAACCATCTTTTCCCTGAAAATTGGGATTTTCCCTCAAAAGCACTCCCATCAAGGGCCCTGTGTGAGCAAGGCCATGCCTGTCCTGCTCTCGGCACCTTCCAGCTGCAGCAGTTTTAGCTCAGCTGAAGCCACTGCAGCAGAATATTCTCAAAACTGAAAGATGTCTCTACTCCTTGAAGAATCATATCTCCTCCCAGCTTGGAATTAGCTTTTTTCAAATTTTTTCCCCTATTTTTTCTTTTTTTTGGCAGAGAGCACAGTTGAGAAATGATGGATTATCATTTCTCATTTTGGACTCCAAGTCCATGCAACAACCAAAGGAAATAAGCATTTTGTCCCCAGTGGCAGAAAGTGCATTGTTGAGGTGAAAGGAAAAGCAGGAGACAAAATTAAAGTGATTTGTCCCAGATCCCATGGCTGCAGAGCTGAGCTGAGGCTTCATGACTTTGTGAGATGTTCCCTCTCGACACCGACTGGGGGTGGACACAAGGAAAATCCTGAGAAATGGAGGCTTGGTGGAGTGAACTTCAGCTTAAACCCTGATTTTAGAGGCTGGGTTTGCTCCTGGTTTGTGGTCACATAAGGAATAGCATCCTGCTTGTGCCTGCAGTGCTGGGTCCAGCAGCACCAGGGCAGTGAAATCCCCCAAAAAGAAGGATTTTGAGGGGAATTTTGAGGATTTTTGAGCATGGCCAGGGAAGGGAACAGAGCTAGGAAGGGGCTGGAGCCCCAGGAGAGGCTGAGGGAGCTGGGGGTGCTCAGCCTGGAGAAAAGGGGGATCAGGGGGGACCTTGTGGCTCTGCACAGCTCCTGACAGGAGGGGACAGCCGGGGGGGATTTGGGATCTTATCCCAGGGAACAGGGACAGGAGAAGAGGGAACGGCCTCAGGCTGGGCCAGGGCAGGCTCAGGGTGGATATTTGGGAAAATTATTCATGAAAAGGGCTGTCCAGCCCCCACACAGCTGCCCAGGGCAGTGGTGGAGTGCCCATCAGGGGATTTAAGGCCCCTGCCAACCCAACCATCGATGATTCTCTGAATGTGACACGGGAACGGCCTCAGGCTGGCAGAAAAGGCACATCTCACTGCAGAAAAGGCACCAAGAGAAACAGAGCTCAATTCCCTTGGACTCTCTGGCACACCAGAACCATCCCATGTTTTCCTGTACCTCTTGATCAATTCTAACAGCAGCTCTCCAGCTTTTTCTTCTTTGGGGAGTTTCTGAGCAAGTTCTTGGCTTCCCAGCCAAAGCTTTGCAGTTCAATTTCTCCTGGAGCACCAGAAAAAAAAGAAAGAGCAGTCATTTGCTGGAATCATGAGCAGCTAATTTGCTGAGTTTAGTGGCAGGAAGCCTGAAGATAATCAATCCAGTTCTTCTCTACATATATGAATGTAAGGCAGCGTGCTGAGGAGGGAAAATTACACTGCTCAAAACAAGATGAACAATCTTATCAGGTGAAACTGTGGATAAATCTTCACTGGCAGAACACTTTCCTCAGAGTATCTCCAGGTTCTTGGGAGACTTTTGACTGTCTCACGTAGCCAGAACCCAGCACAATTGGATAATTACTCTGATTTAGGATATGTTTATGTTTGTATCTAGAAGAGAGTTACATTTGCAGCACAGATTTCCAGATTGCTGCAGTTATTCCTCCTCTGAGTTCAAGCAGTTGGACATAAATAAGTTTATATGGAAGCATTTAACTGTTACAAAATTCCTAATTCTTTACTGACTCTTTTTTTTTCTCTATGTAAAAACTATTTTTTAACACTCTCTAGTACTTACTTGCATTAAATGTATTATAGCACAATAAAATAAATATATAATTGCAATATAGATAAATATAAATATAGATACAGATAAAATAAATATATAAATAACAACACAGATTTTGGCCTTCTGTGCAGCTAAGAACTCTCTTCTCTGTTTCATCCAGATCCACACCAGATTGCTCAGATCCATCAGGCAGCAGAGGAAGTTTTCTCTACCCATCACATAGCTCAGACACTGAGACAGACAAAATAAATGTGAGCTGAGCTGGGCAATATAAAACTGCCTAAAATTCTTCTGGGGCTGTACAACTCCATAATTCTTCTGAGATTCACTGAGCAATCATTTCTCTCTTCTCCTCTGAGGTGGGTTTAACTGACAGGACCAAAACTCATTGCCAGGAAGTAAAAAGGAGAAAACTCTAATGTGTGTTTTACAGCTGGGCTGTAGTTGGAGAACTTCAGCAGCCCTGCTGTAAAATCCCCTCATTGGCTTCTGGGCAGTGAAACACGGACAGAAAAACAAACAAATACAGGAGTCACTTCCCCACAGATGACATTTAGGGCTGTGCTGGGTCTGTCAAGTGAAATCCTGAGCAGGGAATTGATTCACAGCTTCCCTCAAAATGCCAGAAAGCTGTGGCTCCCCAAGGTCTGGAAAAAGATGGTTTGAGGCAGTTTGTACTCCCTTGCTGTGTGAGGAGGTTTCTTCACAATTGTCCAGAAACTTGTTGGGAATCCAGAAATATCCCATCTTTTGTTCTTTTGGAGCTCAGGCTTTGTACTCTGCTGTGAGCAGCAATTCATAAGAAAGCAAACAGGCAAAGCAAAAACAATATCCTTTGTAAACTCCCCTGGCCAAGTTTTAGGCACCTACAAAGCAATGGCTTTATTTTTCCCACGCTGGGGATTTGTGTTCCGTGTTGGCACACACAGCCAGGAGCACCAAAGGGAAGGTGAGATCCTCAATTCAGGTGCTTGAATTGGGACAATTTTGCAATGTCAACACGTGTTACTTTTTTCACTGAAAGGGTCAAGTGCTTTTTTAGAAATAAAACCTGAAATAAGCTTTGGTTGCAAAGTTTCAAATGAGCTCTTTTAAATTGAAAAACAAATGAAAAGGCTGCTCAGCCTCATCTTTTTGAGGGCACATGTGAGATCACAGCATTAGAGCAGACTCTGATATTGCGGCCCACTGAACTCTGTACAGAAAAACAGAAAGGAAAAGCAATATTATTCCAACTTATTGCACAAATACACCTGTGTGCACCCAAACTGAAGAGTAAAAACCAGTGTACCAACGTTGTCCTCTCTAATTAGGGAATTGTGAATAATGCTGGCAATAAAAAAATGCCATAAAAGGGCAAGAAAATGGCATCCCCAATAATGAAAGATGTCTCCTTTGGGGTCACATTTAGCTTTTGTGGGCTGACAAAGGGATCAGTCTCAATGACATATTGTGAAGCGACTGTTCCTCTGATCCTGGAATGTCTTCTCCACTCACATACATATTTCTGGCTTGTTAGAGAGGCAGCCTGACAGTACACAGGGCTGGATGTATGTCTGTGCATTGTAAGCAGAACTTGGAGATGCTCTGAGTCAGGATTTCATAATCAGATGCCAGGACTAAGTAACTGGTTATGTTCTACATCTTCCCCCAAAATAATAAAAAGAAAAGTCTGAAGCAGCTCTGGGTGCAGGGAGGCTCTGCAAAGCTCCTTTGAGGTTTTAAAATGCATGATTGGAAATATCTGCTGGGTTTTTTTGTCTTGTGTTCCTCAAAATCTGATCAAACATTGAAGATGATCAAATTTCCATGGGGGAAGAAAGCACAAACTTCCGCCATTATCTCCTTTTCTGCTTCCTTATAAACCCAAACTGGATGGCATCCAATTTCTCCTCGCAACTGCCTCTGGAAATGAAAGAGAGCCTGAATAGAGGAGGAGATGAGCTGCTTTAAATGCTTTTTCATAGTTCTCACTGCTATGAAAGCTTCATTAAAAGCTGCAGCTTGCTTGTTTTCGAACTCTTCCGAAGTAATAAGCATATAATTGTGCTGGAAGCTCGGGAGGAGCGTGTCCCTGCAAGCCACTGCAGCAGCCTTCCCTTTCAAGGTCCTTCTGCATTTTCTTGGGGATCAGTCATTCCCATCTGAAGGAAATTTAGAGGAAATATTGGGGTTTTTTTTAAGAGGACGTTGATGATTTGCAATGTTGATATGTTGACAGAAATTACTTCCTCACGGACTGTTGACTCTGAGGGTGTGTTGTGAGGCATAAAAATTATTTTGTCTTTTTTTTTTTTTTTTGGTCTTAACCCACATTCAAACTGTGTCACTGCTGAGCCCTCTTACATTTATTTTGATTTCTTCAGATGGAGAAATGTGAGGAATGAGGAAGAAAATTTGTGCTACCAGCATTTTTTACAGTTTCTCCTAAAAAATTCAGCTGCAGTGCTGAGATCCACACATGTTGTGACTGATTCCATGGGATTTCTTCTGCTATCTCCTGTGGAGCAAAACCAACCTTGCTGCAGATGTTAATAAATGCTCTTTTGAAAGAGCTGGAAGGGATTTTGGGACAGATGAATTTCATAACACTGAGGGTGAGAACAACATTCAAAGCCCTTAAATCACCCTCCACAATGAAATCCTTCAGTGGCAAAAATCCACTTCATGGATTCAACAAATTCACTCCAATATTTACTCATGAAATTCCACATTCAAAGTGCTGGGCCAGGATGCAAGAAAACAGAGATTTCTACATTGATTGAGGCTGGATCAGAATCTTTTCTGATTTGTCCCACAAATCACAGTCCCAAAGAAACCCAGTGTATAAGAAATACAGTATTGGCAAGATTTTAAGTAATTCCCACTAAAAATGTAGGGAAAATTCTCAGGGTGAACTTAAATTAGCAAAAAAAGCCTCATGGGAACACTGACAAACCTATTTAGAAAGCCAGATGTGGATTCTGTTAACTGGAATTGACATTTATTTAGAATATACATTCCTGGGGAATATGTTTCTAAGCCATGCTTCATTGCCTCTTCCATTCTGCACAAATTTATTACCCAAAATAAAGATCGAAGTGCCCAAAGAGTCACTTTGACTCCTTTCCATCCTGTTTCCAGTTTATTTCTAGGATTCCAGTGAAAATTCCCTCCTAGTTGACAATGAAACAGAATGGATTCATAAATCATAAAACACAAAACTCTGAATTTTAATTTTTTTTCCTCACAGAATCTTGAGAGCAGCATTTCCCAGCTTTCCCCAAGCTATCTCACACTAGCATCTAGAAATAAGAAAGCGTATTTACATTTGTTAATTTGCTTTTCACCAACTGAAAAAAATAACTCACAATAATAGAAGCAAAACTTACAGTGAGGCTGAAGATAACTCCAGTTCCCACTGAAACAGTGAAAATTTCCTGGCACATAAAATAAATAAGAGTAAAACAAGTGGAAAGTCATTGCTTTACTTTATTTTACTCCTTCTTTTTAATCAGTAAAGATATTGCCACATAAAACCCTATTTTGGAATTTTATTCTCTGACTGAGAGGCTCTTCTGACAGAAATAATATTCCTAGCAAGTCAAACAACATTAACCATAGGTTTTACTTTTACCCCACAGGTTTTACCACAACTCGGAGGAAAATGCCCCCACAAGCCAAATCTCATTGGAGAGTTGAGGATGGAGGGTGATCCTAGAAGGAAATATTGAGTTAATTCTCCTCCCTCACCTTTTTTCCCTCACAAATTCCTCATTTCCAAGCCATAAATACCCCGTGAGGTGCAACACTTGAGGTTCTAGGAGCAAATCCCAAATTTAGGACCTACTCCATCCATACTGCCCAGCCATGGAAGCCAACCCAGCTGGATGGGGAGCTTGGAAATGGACTCCTGAGCACAGATGTGGCTCTTCTCCTGTTTTAATTTCAAACCCCAGTAAGGAAATGAAGGAAATGTTTGCCTTGTTGTCTGTGTGCCACAGTGTATGAGTTTTCATCAAAACCCTCCAGTATTTTTCAGGTAGAGTCATCTGCAGACACTCCCAGAAGCAATTAACAGAGCCTGGGTTTGTAAATGCTTCCTGCCCGTGTTTGTTTGTCCTGGGAGCTGTACAAACATTATTTGTAGGGTTCCTGGTAAAGCTGGGAATGCTTATCCCAGAATGCTGGAGCTGTCTGTGAGCTTGGGGATGCTGTTTGGAGCCAGGATATTTTGCTGTCAGGCATCACTGGGGTGGGAGGTGAGTGAATCTCTCACTTGACACTGAAAGGGGGAAGAGAGGAGAAGGATGCTCCAGCTTTGAGTGGCTGAGATGCTTTTCTTCTTCCTAGAAAACATTCCACGAAGGAAAGAGCCTTGGAGTGCAGCCCATTCAGGGCTGACCTGTGCAGAGGGACAGGGCTGGCTGTTAGGAATAACGCAAAAAGGAAAAAACAATGGTGGAATTTTAGGGCTTATAAGTGTCCTCAGGCAGTGAAGATCTTAACCCTTCATTGCTCCCATAACCCTTCCCACAGTGACAGTGACATCCACAGATTCAATATGAAATACCCTGAAAAAAGAAATCCAAGTGCTTCAAATCTTCCTAAGCAACAAAAATCAATTTAAAATATGTGACCCATTACCACAAGCTTGCCAACTTTATTTTTTTTTACATTTTTCCATTATGGGCAGCAATTTGCCAGTTGCTTTTCCTGCCTCTTGCATCAGAGAAGGATGGGGTGCTGCAGAACCAGCACTTAGGCTTTGTGCTGAAATATTTATTAGTACAAGAAGCAACGCACCGCAATGTTCTGGCTCTGTGTCACACTCGTTTCACCCGTGCAGGTACAACCCGTGGGCAGCTGTTACACCCAAGGAACAAATCAGTCAAAGAATTGAGGGGCACTAATGCAAAGCAGCCCCTGCCAGTGGCATGCACAGCCTCCTAAAGAGGTTGGCTGGCACATTTTTGCCTTGTGCTTTGCATTTTTGGCTCTGTTTCATGGGCTGAGCAGTTTGCAGGGCAGGAATTCGATGTGGCTACGTGTCACTTCAGGTGTTGGAGGTGCTTATTTGATTTATGTGTATTTTTGTGTAATGCTGGTGTTTCTGAGGAGCTTTTTCATTTCATTTGTTGCCTTGCAAATTCATATGAATTAGGCAATTATATAAGTTACTATTTTGACCAGAGGGAGAAAGAAACCTGATAGGACAAAACAGTACAGAAAACCAGGGCTTAGAAGTGGCCTCAGGCATATGAAGGTCTTAACCCTTTAAATGCTCTCATAACTCTTCCTGCAGTGGCAGTGGCATCCTCAGTTGCAATATAAAATACACTGGAAAAAGAAATTCAAGTGCTTCAAATCCTCCTTGCTCCCACTTGTCAGTCATGGCTCATTTTCAGGATTATTGAGAGAAAAAAGAAATTATTCTGTCCTGTATTTCTTTCCTCACAAAGCTGCTGCATTGTGGGGCATGTAGGAGAGCTCACTCGACAGCACAGCAGGCAGAGCCAAAATCTGACTTTATTAAGATGAAATCATTGTCTGTAGGCAAAGCAAAGCCATGTGATATCTCCATCAGCAAGGCTTTCATATGCAGCTACTCAAAACCCTGGAATAAATGGAGCTGATTGAGGTGAGCCAGAGGCAATTCAGCCACCAGAGCCAAGCAAGGGGAGGATCAGAGAATGGAGCTCCCTCGTTAGCAGGGAGCTCCGCTGAGCTCAGGTCCAGCTGCCAGCGGGGAAATGAGGAGATCCAGGACTGGAAGGCGCTTTCTGAGCACTCACAGTGTCCACAGGTCCAGCTCCCAGCTGGAATGTCCCAGCCTCAGGAGCTGAAAACAGCTGAGGGACAGTCAGACAGTCCCAGGAGCTCTCAGTGAGGGACAGTGTCCCCAGGAGGTGACTGGCAGCTCAGCAGAGCAGATGAGACACTACAAAAATAAAAATGGAGACAAGGCGGGATGCAGGGAGAGCAGCTCATCATTATTCTCTTGTGAAATATCTCTGCTCCAGTTCCAATTAGCCAGGAGAGGAGCAGATTGTCATTTCATTTCAGACCTCCAGGCTGGGGGACTGAGCTGGGCCAATGTTTAAGCAAGACACCTGGCAAAGAATATGGGAAAGGAAAGGAGCATCTCTGTGGCACACCTGCAGGTCGTGCAGATTAACCTCGCTGTGCCTCCCAGCACTTCCATTCAAAGATCATGGAATTATGGAATATCCTGAGTTGGAAAGGCTCCACAGGGATCATCCAGTGCAGCTCCTGGCCCTGCACAGACACCCCAACAATCCCACCCTGGGCATCCCTGGGAATGTTGTCCAAACCCTCCTGGAGCTCTGGCAGCCTCAGGGCTGTGCCCATTCCCCAGGGAGCCTGGGCAGTGCCCAGCACCCTCTGGGGAAGCACCTTTTCCTGGTGAAAGAAAAAAGTACCTCCTTGTGGGAACGTTGGTGGATGGAAATGCTTTGCCAGTGAAATAACTTTTAGATGTTCCTGCTCTGAGAGAGGTAAAGCCACTGGTGACCCTCACACAGCATGTGCTGAATTCCTGGTAACTCACCCATGGGCTTCAGAACTCCAGCTTTGGGCCCCCAAAAATGTCCAAAGCCAATCATGGAAACTGAGCTCCAAACTACCCCTAATACACACAGTCCTTGGGGAAAGCCTTTGGATGAATGCAACACTTTATGTATTTATGAGTGCAGCAAAGCAGCACTTTGTAATATCTACTGCAGATTAATGAATTCACTGTCAGGCCTCCTCTCCACTAATCCTTCCCGTCCCAGTCCAACCTAATCCAGTCTAAGAGCTCCTTTTCTGGACACATGAAGCCCATTTTAGCTGTGGTTATCTTCACATTACCAGATAATATTGGCTGAGCCCCTCTTTTCTTCCCATATCCAAGATTTTGTCACTAAATGTAGAGAATTGGAGTCCAATGTGTAATTCCCAGTGTCCCTTGTGTGCCCTGTCTGGGACAGTTTCCAAGCTGCAGCCATTCCAGGATTTACCATGTCCAGTGACAAAAGGAATTCATATCCAGAAATCAGGCATTTCCAGGGTCTCTCTGCTGAGGTGGTGACTGTGTGTGCCAAAGAGCCACATATCCCATCATGGTAAAAATAATTAAAACAAAGAATGGAATAAATCAAGTATTTAAAGAATTTTTTAACTACAGAGGTCATTGCACAGACTGGTGGTGACAATAAATTCCAATCCAGGGGATGGAAATGTGTGGAAAGCACCAGGAAAACCAGCAAAACCAGGGTTAAAGAAATGCTATTTTTAATTACTATGGAAGATGGAGGCCAAATGATATAAATATAAGATGACAGGACAATAAACAACAGAATGAGAACCATGAAGTAATGAGGCAAAATATCCTGGCCAACATCACTGCAAAACCAGTTTTAGATTGATAACCAGGATAATTTTAGTATCACAGCTATGGGTGATCATTTGCAACCTATGATTTTTTTGATTGGATTGATGGGGACACTCTAAAGGAATTGTTGGTATTTTATGTGCTTTTAGAGAATTGAAAAAGCAGTTTATGGATTAGTTTGAAATAAAAAACGTATGGCAGATGAGTTCAGCTGCTCATCATCTCCATGCACTCAATTATAATGCCCACAGTGAGTTGTTTTATAATTTCCCTAATACATCAGAATTGGTTGATTTCCCTTCGTTTTCAGTGCTAATTTTGAGCTTTTATTGGATTATTACAAAAATCAAAGCACCCAAAACCCACCACGTGTATGAAGTGATTTTATCCTCGCTGAACATTTTAACATTGATTGGAAAAACTACATTTCTTCTTGAGCATTAAATGTTTTTAAAAGTCTGATAAAAAAGTGTGTCACTGACAACTGCATTATCTAATCCATATATTGGGTTAAGAACATCTGTGCATGTTTTCGACAAGAAAAAAAGTTTGTTTTTTCCTTATTTTCTAATATTTCCATTAAAACTGTGCAGGGGATTGAGAGGTTCCTCTGGGATTTAGGTGGTATAATTTGGAAATGAGCTTTTTTTTATGATGAGGGATAAGAATAAAAAGCAGGTTTGTAGTGGGGGAAAGGAGAAGTATTTGCAAATTGCTGTGTCATCTGGGTAGAAATCTTGCAAGGAACTTTGCTGTGCTGCTAATGATCTTTTTGGGGAGCTGAAAAGGAAAGGAACAGGAAGGTATTTGCTCCAACTGAGAGTATTTTAGAATAGGTGCTGGTATAACAATGGGCAGAAAAATAGATTGATCAGGGAATAAGCGGATAATTGGCAAAAAATCACCCAGCTGGGGCACCTGATCCCTTCAGGGGGCTGGAATTCAAGACTTCTGGGGTTGTGCAGCTATTTCTATGTCAAAAGCTGTAATTTCCCTTGGAAAGGAGTGACAACTTCTCTGACTAAGCCCACTTGATTTTGATTTTCTCCACTGAGACTCTTCAGCCATTGGCCTTTTGTATTAACTTTTCATCAGTGAGAGCTTCTTCCTTATTAGACCCAATATTTTGAAAAAAAGCAAACCTGTTCCTCCATTTTTCCATGTCAGGATTAGAGTTTTGGCTTTAAAAATCAAATTTTGTTGCATGATGACATTTCAGCAAATATTTCTGAGAAGGTGAATCTGTTAAATAACTCTTTGACCCATTCTGGAGTAAGATCTCCAGTAGCAGAGATCTTCTAAAGAAGAGGCTTGGATAAACTTGTCTTTTTATCTGGGTTTCTGTTGAGCAGCCCATAATCCTCTTTATCCAGCCCTCTTTAGAGCACAGGAATTTCAGGGCTGACATGAAGACGTTAAATTCAAACACAATTTGAATCTTTGTGGATGCAGCAGGAACTGAGGAAAGGGGACGTGTCCAACCAAGAACTTCCTCAGAGGGAGCAAAGGGTGACCAAAGATGTCAGTAATAAACAGGCAGATGTGATGGAATGATGCCAGACAGGAATTCCATCCATATTAGGAAGGCGGTGCCTGCAGGACACACGAAGCATGAGCAGATGGAGGGTGCCTCAGATCATGGAAGACCTTGGGGTCAAATCACAGAATCATGGGATGATTTGGGTTGGATGGGACCTTCCAAGGTCACCCAGTGCCATGGGACATCTTCAACTAGACCAGGTTGTTCCAAGCCCCACCCAGCCTGACCTTGAATATGTGCAGGGATGAGGTATCTGCCACCTCTTTGTGCAGCCTGTGCCTGAGTTTTACCACCCTCATCTTTCTTAAATCCAATCTGAATCTACCCTCTTCTAGTTTCAAATCATTGCCTCTTGTCCATCACAACAGGCCCAACAAGCTTCTTGGGTGGAAGCTTAGAGGGTGGTTCACTGTTTAAAAAAAATTATAATGAAATCTAAATTCTATTAGTCCAAACCATGAGCTTGCTTTTTTTTATTAATTTTGCTTTATACCTCTGCAAGATTAATCTGTCTACAAAGTGGAGAGAGAAGCCATGTGACTTTTCAGATGCTGATAATCTATTTATTTATCACCTTGATGTAGGAACCAGTAAACCAGAGCCTCTGATAAATTTCTCACTCGCAGTGGCGATGGCTAATGGTCATTAATGTTTTCTCCTCCAGCTGCACATGTGCTGGTGTTGAGAGGTTACTAAATGATTTTTCAGGGAACACTGAGTGATTTTTCAGGAAACTGCAATATTCTTTACAGTTGTCATGCTCATACGTAAGGATAAAGTGGCTAATCAAGCCTTTAATTTCGTGAATAACAGAAATACTAAATAGAACTCTATGAACAATGCAGGAAGTTATACTAAAATAAAAAAATTGATAATTATAGTCATCTTGAGGTGAAAGTATTTCTATAATTAAACCTAACTCTGTAAGGTAAAAGGTCACTGTAAATTCTTTTTAAAACATGCTTATTAATTCTCAATTATTTCCTAATAGTCTTGCTTGGGTTTAATATCACTATTATTATTATTATATCTCATTTGGCCCTTAGACAAAATTGTGATCCTTTCAAAACACACAAGAGACAGAAAATGTCCCTGTAACTTTATGGAAATATAAAAATAAGTAATTTGATCAATTCCTTTAGAATCTTGCTGCTCTCAAAAGACTTTTAAATCTATTTTACTTCCAGTCAGCAGTGAACTTTGGTGTGACACATGTGACTTTGCACCAATTCAGCTGAGTGGAAGGGAGAAGGGGAGGAGAGGATCAGCAGCAACCCAAAAAGAGAAATTAAATAAGAATTGGTCACTTTGGGTAGAGCGCCCTTTTGGAGAGCTTGGCTGCCCAAGGGTTTGCCTGCACTGAGCTGGGTTTGAAGTGAAAGTCTGACTGTGGTTGAACACAATTATCAGCTGAGAGATGGGAGGATTCAGTGCCCCAAGTGTGTTTGATAACATCCACCAGGGGATGTGGGCATGGCACCAGCAGTGGGTGATTTTAACCTTGTAGAACACACTAATTAGCTCTCCCTTTCCCTGTTGTCTTGGGCAGACAAATTGCTACCATCGTTTTCTGAGATCATGGAAAAATCCCTGCAAATAGAACATCTGCTTTTTGATTAAACACATGCAGAGATATTTCAGCAGATACCCATTAATCAAAGTTAAACTTTGTTTTACCTCATTCTTAGTTAGTCAGTTGTTACAAAGATCTACTCTTTTTTTTTCTATTTATCAGTGGTAAAAGAGGTACAGGGCTACAATGTGGTTGGGGACGGACCTGAAAACATTGAAGACATTATTTCCCCATCTATTTCCCTCACTTGTAAAATTTATTTTGGTTTAATTTTCGAAATGGGTGAGCAGCTATTTGAGATAACACAGCCAGGGCTGAGTGCCTCTAAACCCAGCACTTCCAGAGGTCCATCACTGCCAGCTTTATTAAGCTCAAAGCTGAGGAAAGAATTATTTGCTGCCTGCAGAGTCTATGGCAAAGCTGATTTGGGAGCCTTGGGAAGAGTCATATGAGGGAAGAGCTGAAGGAAAAATTTCTGTCTCCAGCGTTTCTGAGTTTTGGCAGAATTAGCTGAAGAGTCAAAGCTGACAATGCTTTAAGTATGAAAGCGATAGAATGACCTAAAATGTAGGGTCAAAATGTGCTAATTAGGTAACAATTAATGTTGAGTGACCTCTAGTGGTGCTTTCCCACAGTTTATCCTCAAACTGGGATCCCTGACAAGACCTGGAGTTTGGGATCTATATTTAAGAGCCCACCCGCACCAATAGGATAAACAGTCTGTAAAAAATGGGAGTTGTTTTCTGAGAAAACTTCTAATAAAATGAAAAAGAAAATCAAATTTTTTTTTAATAAATTGCTTTGTGCTAAAATCCTTTATTGTCACACCAGGCAGAGCAGCAAACTGGAACCCACCCCTCGATACAAGGTTTTATTTTAACATTATTTTATTACCCCGACATTTGAGAAGACTCCAGCTGTCAGAGGGTCAACTGTGAGTGCTTTATGGTGATTCCATTCTCCATATTCCATTTTCCATACCCCACAGGAAGGCAGGACAATCATTTATTTGCTAAGTGGCCCATCACACACACTGAAATCTGTGCAAACACCAGTGGCGAGGTTTCTTTCCTGAGCCCCTTCTCAGCATCCCATCCTACACACCTGGGATTCTCCCACTGGCACTTGTGCCATCAAACCTCTCCTTCCAAAAGCACACCTGGTCCCTAGGGATGTGCCAAAGGATCTCCTGCAGGTGACCTCTTCTGATGAGAAGTAAGAGCAGGTCCCTCACTTATGATTACAAAAAAAAAATAATAATTCCATGAGGTGGTTCCTAAACAGGGCAGAATGTGCCCAAATCTCTGGACCAACAGGGTCAAGTCTCACCTTCCATGTGAGATGCTCATATGGGTATTAATTCCTAAACATCTCAAAGTGATGCTGGGAGAGGCTGCGGCCAGCCAGGCTGATCCCAAGACCATCCTTGGAATTCCATGGACATCTGGAGTTTGTTCTGTGAAAAGAAGGCTCAGGAAGGCCTTATGGCTCTCAGCCTGACAGGAGGTTGCAGCCAGGTGGGGATCAAGCTTTTCTCTCGGGGAACAAGTGACAGGACAAGGGGAAATGGCCTCAAGTTACACCAGGGAAGGTGCAGGTGGATATTAGGAAAAAATTATTCACTGGGTGGTTCAGCATTGGAGGAACAGGCTCCCCAGCGAAGTGGTGGAGTCACCATCCCTGGAAGGGTTCAGAACACAAGTAGGTGTGGCATTTAAACTCAATAGTTTTTAGTGGGTGCGATGATATTTGGTCAATGGTTGGACGTGACGATCTTGGAGATCTTTTCCAACCTTAAGGATTCTATGGGATCACCTGGAATGGCCTTACAGCAGCTTCCCTACAGACAAACCTGCTCCCCAAAGAGAGACAAACAGATATTAAACCACAGGAAGGAAAAAGGATTTGCTCAGGATGACTTTGTGCAGTGACGGGGATGGTGGGAGTGATCCAATGTGGCAGCACTGAAGTACAAGCTTCAGTTAAATGTGGTAAATATGATTTTTTCAAATCTTCCAGAACACCAGTCAGGTAATAAATTAATCCCCTTGATTTTCCCTAAATTCTTACCTCGGGGTGAATTCTGAAGCGCACCCTGAGCAGAAATTCTCGACGTTTGTTCTGGATGAGTGAGGGGCAGTAAAACACCTGATGAGGGCCTCGGGCCTCGGGAGCGGCACGCGAGGAACCCAAAACTGTAAAGATTTTCTGTGCTCACAGCTAACAGCCCCACAGCCCCATGAAAAGGCACAGTAAAATATAAGAGTTAGCTCTGCTGAGCAGAGCTGCAGCCTTTAAATCTGCACAGGTGCTGCCTTCCAAACACGTAAATAAAACCTCCAGTGGCTCCCTCAGAACGCACCAGGCCTCACTGTGACATGGGGCCTGTCCTGTAGGTGATCATTTTCATAACATGGAAAAAGTCACTTTTTTATTTGCATTCCTTTGATGCAGCAGCTGTTGATGAAGATTTGCAGTGCAATCTCAGCTGGCTGATGGTTTCCTTCACACCAAGATGGGAGTCCGAAGACACTGGTGGGATATATGACATAATTATTTTGTCTAATGGAGAAAAACATTCCTTTTGATGGCAGTCCTAAATTATTGATGCCTTAAAGGCAAATGCTTTCATATATTAAGGATTTGAAAACTGGGTGTTTAGTAGAGCAAATCTTGAGTAGGGAGGGCAAGAAAAGCCTGTGTTTAGTCCATTACTTAATTCAGCACTAACAACTTTCTATTTATTTCTTTTCTATGCTTTTATTTTCTTTTTCAACTCTCTATTTCTTTCTTTTTCATGCATGTCCGGCTCCTTTTATGGGCTGAATATATTTGTTTCTTCCTTAATTAATATTATTTTAGCTCTTTAATTTTGTGATACCCAATAAAACTCTATGAGCAACACAGGAAGTTTTACTAAAAATCAAAAAATTTGTAATTTTAATCACCTTGAGGTGAAAGTATTTCTATAATTAAACCTAACTGTAAGGTAAAAGGTTACCATAAGGTCTTTTTAAAATAGATTTACTAATTCTCCATTATTTCCCAGTAGGCTTTCTTTGGTTTAATATCACTATTATTACTATCATTAACTCATTTGGCCCTTGGACAAAATTGTGATCCTTTCAAAACACACAAGAGACAGAAAATGTCTCTGTAACTTTATGGCAATATAAAAATAAGTAATTTGATCTATTCCTCTAAAATCTTGCTGCTCTCAAAAGACTTTAAAACCTATTTTACTTTCAGTCAATGCTGAACTTTGGTGTGACACATGTGAGTTTGCACTTAATCCATTTTGTGGTGACCTGCTCCTTTATTGCTCTCTGCTCCAGCGTGGGAGAAAGATGGTTAAACACCATCAGGAGCTGATGGAAACGCCTCAAATGAAATTTCATTTTTCAGTGCAAGGCAGGGCAGCTCTGAGAGCCAGATTTGTCTCTTGTCAAAGGAGAGAGAGCTGCTCTTTGGAGGCACTGACTGCTGGCAGAAAGAGCCACGAGGAACTCAGGCAAGGGTTTAACTTTAAAAAATCCATAATCTGAATCTCTTGGTTTCACTTGGGTGATGATTTAAGTTTGCAACTGTGTGGCAGCCGATTCTCAGGTTTTTGTTAGGATCCAAAATGAGAGGTTTCCATTAAAAAAATCTTCAGCTTTGGAGCAGCTCCTTCTTAGGTTGCCACTGTCTTCTCAGTCTGTTTTGTGGGGTTTGATGGGTTTTTTTAACTCATAAAAAAAAAAAAGCACTGAAAAATGCTGTTTAAAATATTTAAAAATAAGCTCATAGATAAAAAGCAATTTATGAGACTTTCCAGACATATGAAAAGAGTGGAAGATTTCAAAACCTTCTTATTATGAACAGTATTTTATACAACTGCTATTGAAAATACATTTATGCAAAGGAATTTTTTCAGGTTAAGTAAAAATACAATTTAAAGATTTATGCTGCAGTTGCAGCGCTCAATCTTGGGTTTTCCAAAGGCAGCAAGATGGATTCTGAAGCCCTTATAAAGCCTCTGCAAAACATCATGTGCCTGCCACAAATTCCTGCTTAGAACAATTTAAGTTGCAAATAAGGAACCAGCCCAGAAATTCTTCATTTTTGGCTTGCTTTAAATGACTTGTCCTTGTTGTTATGGTAATTCTATGAAAAAGACTCTCAGAAATCAATTTGTTGTTTGTGTATAATTCCCCAGACTGAGAAAGAAGCTGCTGGGTGTTGGGTGGATGAAGGAACTGCCACTGGTGAAGGTGTTGAGCTCAATTTGAGCCTGTCAAATGTGGCAGCATTTAAAAACCAATAATCTGGGTCACACCATGTTCACCAGCCAGGAGGGAGTGAGGATGCTGAAGGCATGGCTTGGATCATCCCAAAGGTTATCACACAGCATTTGTCTCAGAAAACGAGATGCACAAATCTCAGGAAGGGCCACTGGAGGTTCTTGGTGTGGGAAATGGATTTTTTAGAGAGGTTTTACGGTTTGACAGAAGGTTTATATAGTATGTATTTGTATGTAAACTTTGAGACAAGAAATGTTGACTTAGAAATGTTACAGAATAGGATAGATATTGTTGTTGAGAGAGAAGTGGAGTTAGAAAAAGGTTTTAAAGCATGGTTTTGTAAATAAGATTAGATACTTTGGAGAAATAGAACTAGGAAAGATGTATTGTAGCAGGACCCATGGGGAGTAATTTTAGATGACTGGTTTTAAGGTATTTACAGGAGAGTGGTAAAAAGCTGATAAGCTAAGAAACATTTATACTGTTATGTAATTAAGAAATAGTTGGCTTCTGATTATGGTGGTGTGAATTATAACACCTGTTTTGTCTCACTCTTCTCATAAACTGAAAATAGAATAAAAGTTTTTAAAACACATCTTAGTTGCCTCATCTCTAGGTTAGAAAAAGGTATAATCCAGGTATAATAAACCAGTATCAACATATCAACAATAAACAACCAACAGCTTCACTGGTAAAGCTGTTAAATTAGAAAAATCAGACGAAACTTGGAGCCAGCTTGAGAAGCAGCACGATAACGCCAATGGGAGGAGCAAAAGTTGGATTTACCAAGCCAAAAACTGTGCTGAAGGAAAAGCAGCAAGAATATTTGCACTTGTTAGAGGTATAATTGTGCAGAACACAGGCAAAGGCACCGTGGAAAAGCAATAACAGGTGTTGGAAGAGTGGGACTGATTGTACATGTGGAAGTCAGGGCAGGTGCTGCACTCTGTGTGCCCATTAAAGCCCCCAAAGCACAGGATTTACCTCAGAAACTGGCAGAGGGAATAGACTTTTCCAAGAGTGCTTGTCCAAAGCCTGGCAGCACGGCAGGAATCAGAATTTTAAAAACACACTAATTCTGACTGAACTCACACACTCGTGCCTATTGAAGTAGGCGAGATTACCCTGGGGGGAGCCAGTTACCTGCAGGATTTCAAAGACGAATGGATTGAATCCTGCAGAGAATAAATAGTATTTTCTGGTTTTTGGATGACATGCTAAAACCTGGGAGGAATTCAGAGGAGTATTTACAAAACCTTGAGGAAATTCCAACATGTTATACAGTTATGCTTTAAAACGAACAAAAATAAGATTGTAAGCATGAGATTTTTTTTTTCCAGCTCCCTAAAACCAAGCTCCTTGCCTAAGTTTCAGGAGTAAAGGCTTTAAAAAGGAAAATAAAAACTATGGAGCATGCATAAGTGCCTCAGTGTTACCCAACTTCTGTTGTTTTTATCCGTGTGAAAGGTTTCTTATGGAAGTTCCAAATTATCATTGCTAATTAGGTTGCTGTTTTCGTGATAAAGGAAACATAAAATAGATGTGGATGGAGCATTAAAATAAGATTTATTTTGTTTTTGAGGAAAAAAACCAAAAAACCCAAGAGCTCTATAGCATCCTATAATTTGGGGTCATTCAAGAGAACCTTAAACCACAATTTCCTGAAGAAAAATGGGCTGTTGCTTCATAAGACTCTAGCACCCAAAAAAATTCCCAGTTATTTGCCTTTTAGATCATTATCAAAATCTGAAAATACATCTACATTTTTTAAAGCAAACTTGCACTTCCATTTAGGAATTAATAAATTCTAGGAATAATTCTTAAAATGTATCTTGGTGTAGATAGAAAACCAGTGGTAAAAAAGAGGGGCTGGCTAATTTATATTTTTTGAGGGGCAGGCAGTTTTGGGGATCAATCTTTTTATTGTTTTTAATATTGTAAAATTCCCTGTGGACCATGAAACAAGTGCCCATCACATCCCTCCTTCCAGTCACCACCAAATTCATCTGGAGACAGAGAAGAAAGGTGATTTTCTGAGGAGAGTCCTGGATTTCTGTGTGTTTTTTGAACAGTCTCATCACAGGAGATATTCAAGCTCCAGTGCTTCACTGAGCAGCGTTACCTGGGCAGGAGATGCTGTTTTCCAGGAGGAGCAGTTCCAAGGAGCTTGTGAACCTTTTTACCAGCAAAATTATCCCAGTAGCATAGTGGAGAAATAAAAAAGGACCTAAAGAAGCTGCTCTTGGTGCAAATTTTGATCAGGGCGCCCGAGCTCCCTGCAGCCCGCAGGAACAAGGGTAGGACGTGTTTCTCCCACTCTCTTTGGACTGCACCTCTTGTGTGTGGTCACCTGGACTTGCAGCAGGGTTTTTATGGAGGATTTCTCTGAAAATCTCTTGCAAGGCCTTCCTGGGGGGCACAGTGGCCCCAGGAGCACTCGGTGTGATTCTGCCTTGCCCCATCCAAGTGAGAGTCCTTTTGGTTTTGTCCGTTCTCTCTCCAGACCCAAGAGAAATGGGGTCCTGCATATTTGAGTACAAATTTGTGTCCTGTGCTCAGTAACAGGGAGGAAAAGAAAACATTATTGTCCTCAGTTAATTGCTTCTTTGTGACAGGCACACTTCAAAGGCACTTTAGTCTCAAGTGCATCTTAGCAGAGAAAAACCCATACTACCGATTTTAACCCCCACTATTTCCAGCCACGGAGCTGAATGAATTCCACATAATAGAATCTCCACGTGTGGACGTGGAATGTGAAATTAGCTCGGGGTTTGGTTGGGGTTGGGTTTTTTGGTCTGTTTTGTTTTTTAAAGCACTGTTTTAATGAGGTGTTTAGTTTAGCACATTTGGCTCCTCCAAATTACCTCAAGGGGATTCATATGTTAACGAAGTCCACAGCTGTTGTTTGTGAAACCAGCCTAGCACAAGCAGAGCATGTTGTGCAAAGATTTAAATGCTCTGCTGGAGAGGTCACTGCACTCCTTTGTCTGCTGTCAGTTATTAATAATGAGCCTACTACTTAATTTTAAACACTGGGTTAATTTTTTTCAGCATCGAATATGTTCCAGGTGGGTTTGGTTTGGGATACAACGCCTGTGTCGGCAGAGGGAAGCTGCAATCAAAGGATGACCTCATTTTTGATGAAACATTTTGGGGTGGGGACGACTGGTGATGAAGTTTCAGGCTTTGGAGGTGGCCTGAAGAGGCTGCATTGAGCAGAGAGAACGTTTGCAATGATAATTGTTTTATAAACATGCCCCGATATGCTTCAAAAGCTTTAATTCTGGATTTCTTAAATTAGGCTGGCTTTGCTCCTGGCAAGCAATAAACTGTTTTCATTTTAGATGTCACTTTATATTTAAGGAAATTAATAACTGGGAAAGAAAAAAAATCCTGTTTGCTAAGTAAGGGCAGACAATCGGTTTATTTCAAGTATCCAGTTAAAATCCACAGCTCTCCTCACTGAACAAACCCTGGGTTTTAAGGGCCAGAGTGGCAGAATTTATACGCTGGAAGAGTAATCCTAGTTCTTACCATCTCATCAGAAGCAGGATGTGCTCTGCTCTTCCTGGAGCCCACCCGGCCACATCCCAGAGTTGGAAAATCCAGTGGGCAGCAGGTTGTCCAGCTCCTTGGGTTAGGGGCTGCTGCTTCCCAACCTACTCCCACATAGCACATTCCATGGCATTCTGGCTCATAGATCATTTCATCATTTCAATATTTGGGTTTGATTTCCTCCATGTGCTTTATTACTGAAAATAATGAATGATTTAATAATGAATCATTAATATCAGAGCAGCCTCTGCTGGCTGGTGGAGACAGAGCTCTGATGCACAGCCCCACAGGGGATTTCATTTGGACGGACCAGGATTTATTCCCTCCCTCAAAGGTATCAGCATTTAAGTGCAAGGAATGATATTTTGCCTGGAATTTAGGCAGAATATAAAATAGATGTCCAACGGGAGCATTGCCAGATTCGTGCACTCCATATTGGATGAGATCAGGGCTTCTGTCAAACAAATGCAAATGTGGTGTGACTTTCTTGCACACAAAGCAAGAATTTCATCTGAGCCTCCATGACACAGCTCTGAAAACGTAATTAAGCTCAGACAGCAGAATAAAACCTTTGCCTTCCTCAAGACAGAGAGGTTACTAATTATTGTAAAGAGGGTTTTTTTTGGTAAATCAAGTTTTTGGAAAGATTTGGCATTGCTAGAAGAGCCCTTCTAAAAAGAGAATAATCCATGTCGAGTAAAAATACAATAATGCTTTCCCAAAATCCTTGTTTTGCTATTTTGCAGAGGGAAAACTGAGGCACAGTGTCCCTGAGAACCTGTTCTCCCAAGTTATTAAGCTTGGGAACAACATGGCATCAGGGCAAGCTCCCACTGGTTCAGAGTTAATTTTTAAGATTATGGGATACTTTCCATCTGATGCCACCTGAGAGGGACGGTTGGGATGACATTTAACGTCACCTACAGTGGCTGCTCAGCAAATGGTCCTCTGTCCTCAAGGCAGGGGGGTGAAATCAGTCCTTCATTTAACACAGGCCATTGAAAACCAGCCATGCACAGGCTTCTCACTTAAGCAGATGAGCTGGATGCAAACGGATAAACAGGATTGCTGATATTGTGTTCACCCTCTCCTGTTTGCAAGCCCCATTTCCTAATGTCCATTGAATGGGGGTAGATGGAAAGGGGGAAGAATTTTGCATGATTTTTATTGCTAACTCTGAATAATGGAAGTGCAGCAAATGCAGCATGTGGGCCATTCTTCGGACCCTGTGAACATTCAGTTCGAAAATATTTGTAACACAGTGAATAAGAGGCTGTTCCCTTGCTCAGCATGGAATTAGAATGACTGCCAGTCGAGAATGAAGTCACCTTCCATTTCAGGATCTTCCAGCGAAAAAGGACGAGTTTTCCTGTGGATCTGGATTTGTCATGTGTGTTCCTGAGGAAATGTTAAGAAACTGAATATTTCAGGAACGTGGAAGGCTTGGAAATACATTTACACCAAATGTTTCAGGAAGGTGGAAGGTTTAGAAATACTTTTACACCCTCTTCTCCTTCGGTCAGTGCACCCCAGCCCAAATCTCCAGAGCACAGCCCTTGTCCCCACTGTGACTTCGCTGTCTACCAGGACATGTCAGGATTTCCAAAGGGAGCTAGGACTGGGAATGGGTCAGCAGAAACCACAGCACCCCAATACTTCACCTTGCTCATTTATGGATTCCCCACAATATGTGTTGAAAGAGATCAGAAGGAGGGGATGGATGGATGGATGGATGGATGGATGGATGGATGGATGGATGGATGGATGGACGGACAGCAGGTATTTGAGGTTCACTGACATTCCTAAAAGTAGAACCCCCGACCAATATTTAAATAACAAAATTAGATGTTCCTTTAATGAGTAATTCCAATTTTCTAGATATTTCTCAGATATTTCTAACAACAAAAGACAACAATAATCTAACGACATCTGAAGATGTAGCAGGTCCTGTGGAAAGTAACTTTGTCAAGTCTTTTGGAAAGGAAGACCAATAATGATAAAGATGCAGACTCACCTCACTTGTGGCCATTTCGCAGAGCAGCAACACACACAGACATCGCCCCATTGATATAAACCCCATTTATAAAACCCTTGTTAGCCCCCTTTAAATGCTCCCTGACACATCCCCACTGATGCAGTGCCATTTCTGACAAAAGCCCAACTCTTTTCCTGTATCAAAATGCGCTCATTGTGCAGCAATTCAAAGACACGGCTCTTCCTCTTTATGAGCTCTGAAAATATCTCATTAAGAGTTTCACAAATTACCACCATCACTTCTGCTGACGCGCTCGTTCGTCCTCGGATCCAAAAAAATGCAGTTGACAACTTTAATGGAACAAAGCAGGGCTTTCCCAGGCTGTGATTCAGCACTCAAACACCTCGGTGTCATCTTGAGCTTGGAGGTTTGATGGAGCCAAGGTGTGAGGTGCCACTTGAGACAAGTGAGGGAAGTGTGGGGATGTTTTTCCTCCCCTCTCTCGGATCTACGGTTTCAGCACTCTTCACCATCTGGTGGAACACTTCAGAGAAGAAAACAGTTCTGCAATATCTAATTTTGCCATGTTTTTGGAACATCATTATAATGATCTTTGTGTCATTTAAGTGTGATTACTCGTCCTCCAAGGCTTTTCCTGTTTACGCTTAAACAGTACTGGAGCATGGCCAGATACGCTTGAAATGAGATGGTACAAAATACTACATTTTTATCATAAAGGCTTAAAAGCAGCATTTACAATTAGGGGACTCAGCCTGTACTTTGCATTCCGGTAGGTTTTTTGTTTTCATCTCATTGTAGTAGTAGATAAATAAAATTAATTAAGCAAGTGTAATTGCCGGTTAAATTTTACAAAATCCCGAAGAAATGGAAGGCCTAATTCAAAGTGGCGGTAATGGTGTAAATAATTAAGTCAAATTGTTTTCATTTTCATGCTGCATATTGTTTCCTTCAGCATGTAATGGTACAAGGCAAAGTGTATGCAGTGCTCGAACTAGACAAATAATGGAAAAATTTATTCATAAATACTTTGTGGATTGTAATTAGAAGTTCACTGCTGCAGTGTCTATAGCACCAGTCTATTTTTTCCTTCAGTTTCTGTAAATATTTGTCTGGGTAAATTTGTGCTTTGAAGAATGTAGAGAGAAGGAAAATACATCACAAAAAGTGTTGCAAAATCATCTTTGCTGCTTGGTTTGAGTGGCATCCAGGGCCCCAGCAGCATGCAAGTTCTGTGTCCTTAGCATGGCCCAGGTGGTCCTGTGCTTGCAGCAGGCTGAGGGAGGCTGGGAGCTGAGTATGAGATGAGTTTCCCTTCTCTCACTGCTTGGTGCCCCAAATAGAGCTTTTCCAGCCAGGAGATACAAATTACCTGGCAGATCCTGCCAAAAAACCCACTGGATGTCAGGGCTGCAGTAGAGATTGCCTGGACATGGGGCTGGGCACATGCAGCGATGGCGCAGGGTAAACACATTGTGGGAGGAGAATGGGATTGTTTCTCCCCAGGGCTGGGGAACTTCTCAATGAATTCCAGGGAGAGTTGTGATAATCCAGGCTGGGTGGAAGCTCAGGAGACCCTTTGGGGGTCAGCACTCGCTGTGGCTCGGCTTTGAACACTGGGCAGTGACCCTGAAAGGAGCATTTGTGCACAGCCCCCCATCAGCAGCTCCTGGGTGAAACCCATTTGTGTAACCAGCCCTCAGCTCGCTCTCAGCATAGCACAAATTTATTAAAACAGCAGTTTGGAAAAATTCAGGGACACAGAAAGTGAAACCTACAGGATAAATCTGCCACCCAGCACACTCTCAATGCATTCCCATTGAGTGAAATCAGGGATTGCCTTAGGATTACCTGCACTCCCTAAGGTTTGAGGGACCTTATTCTGCCCCAGTGCATCCACCTGAGTACTGTGAGTGTTGTTAAACCATGGAATGAGTGGCAGAAGAGACTGTGGCACTGCTCAGAGCTGGCACGTGCCAACACCTCGACCACCCGAGCACAGAGTGCAGCACCAGGCACTGCAAACAAATCCCTGCAAAGCTCTGCACAGGGATCAAAAAGACTCCTCGGGTCTGCTGGCTCTTTCCACGTTCTTCCAGCTGGAGAGAGAGCTGAAAAATACCGTGAAGCTTTTGTTCACCTCTCGCTGCAGTGGAGCAGAGCTTCTGCATAGCACTACTGGCCTCTGCTGCCAGCATGGGAGAGGAGAGGAGAGAGGCTGCCCACACCTCTGCCTCTCTGGAGGGCCTCCTGATCCCTGAGTACGAGCTGCAGGAAAACCAATCTTTCATCTTTACCTTATTTTCATGCTTACAAATAAAGGTCAAGGCTCCCGTGCTGTAGTCAGCGCCGAACGAGCTTTGAACAACCACCCTGAAATGTGATTGTAATTAGTTTCCTTTCAATCTTGATGTGAACAGTGATCTTAAAATGCCAGGACTGTAGCAGTGCATATGATTAACAAGCACACAGAAAGGCAGTCTATGGAAAAATATGGATAGAAATGAACAAAATGCAAATGTTGCACTGCTTTAAATTTTATTATCCTCCCAGCTCTTCATAAAATACTGTAGACATCGTTTGATTATATTTTTAGTCTAGGGAATTAATTTTTAACTAGGGAACTCGTTTCTGTCTTATGATTACTCTTCTCTGCAATGGCCCGTAGGTCTGAACTAAAAAAAATCACAGTTTTTATTGTGCTAATGATGCCCAGAACTCAAATTAATCTCACTTAGGTGTGTGCCATGCCATGCAATATGTGCCAGAGCTGCAGGCAACCTGTGCATCTTTTCATAGCAGTGATTTCTGCAGGAGCCAGGTGTAAAGCCTGGCCAGGGGTAAGGCTGTGTCCTCACGGTGTCACCACCTGGGAGACTCCTTGGAGGTGGCTGACTCTGTGCAACCAGTGGAGGGGAAGGAAGAACAGAGCCAGTGATATTTCCTGGTCACTCCTCTGACTTCATTGTCTCAAGAGTAACTCACAGCAGAGCCTAGGGGAGGGTGAAGAGGAGTTCTGAGCACAGTGCTCTGGTCACATCCACTCACAGCCCCTGGTCCAGCTCCTGTCAGCACCCAGGGATGGGTAGGATCTGCTCCCAGGGAGGCAGAAATTCCCTCACCCAGCCAAAAAGGACTTCAGGGCTGCTCCTCTGTTGGAGCAGAAGGAATGGGAAGGAGAAAGAAACAGAACAAATTACATGGGTAATATTTTGCTTGAGAAACTACCAAGCTGTATTTTCCACTTGGGAAAAAAGGTGGCTTTTTTCCAGCTGCCAAGTAAATTCACTTTGTCAAAACAGAGGTCTTTGGAAAAAAATCGGAAGAATAGAGCTAGAAGGCCATGGTGGAGGCACAGAGGAGATAAAACAGAGAAGACTCTTCAGAGGAGGAATGTGTTTCAACACTCTGCTGGTAACTGTGGCTCTCCTACCCTTCAGGCTGACTTGTCCTGCAGCATCCTGACTCAGACATGCAGCAGTGTCTCAACCCTGACATTGTTCTGGGAGCCAAAACTGCACTCCAGCACCTACCCAAACCTTATTTATTCTCTTCTCCAAACAACTTCAATTCAGATACCCCTGCTTTAGTGCAGCATGATACCCTGATAGAGCTGAGAGAGCCCTTACTGAGAGTTTGTGGTACCCAACACCCCGAGAGCACCCAACACCCCTGCTCATTTACCTCATCCCAATGCCTTGGGCTCTCACTCCCCACACTGAAATCCACTTCAAATGGAGTGCTGAAAATCCAATTGTTTGCTGTCAAAAAGTTTCCATTTTGTGATGAAAGATGTGACCTTTCCTTTTGGAGTGATTAGTAAACATGAGGTAAAATGCAGGAGCACGCCAGTGTTAACTTGATACTGCCACAGGCTCTGTGCATCAAATATTTCTCCTTTATTCTGAACGTCCTGTTAATGAGAAAAATATTCAAATCAAAGAAATGTGTTTCCTTCAATTCTCTTCACAATGCAATTTGAAGCTTCAGAATAGCATGCTCAATTATGTCTGTCTTATTCCTAAATTAGGGGGGAAAAAGCATCCAAAAATTATTAAGTAAACCTCTTAAAACTGTCGAGCAACATCCAGTATTAATTGTTTAATCACTCTTTTATTGTTTTTCATCAGGTAAGAAGTGAATAGCATGCTTGCTCAAAGGATTTCTTCTACAAAACACTTGGAACACCAAATTCCAAAGTCAGGCAGACTCCAAAGGCACAATGCCTTGGGAGATGGGCAGAAACCTTTCCTTAAAAACTGCTGGAGATGTTGCTGTGACCAGGAGCAAGGAGCAGCATTTTTTCACATGTTCTGGCACTTCATGGAATGTCTGGTAAAGGCTCACCTCCAGACTGAGCAGCAGGGACGTGCCAGTGCTGCAGAGCCAGCAGCAGGTGGGGGCTCCTCGATGCTCAGCAGCTGCCCAGGGCGGGCGTGGGCCCTTTGGGCATTGGGTTTGTTTCACTCAGAGCTGGTACTTCCCTCTGGATAGGGATTTATTCATCCCAGCTCCCCTGGGCTGCTGGGCAAGCCTCCCACACTGCCATCCCACGCTGCATTCCAGGGAATCTCGCCAAGCCAGGGCTTCCCCTCCCGGGGCTCTGCTACGTGTCCCTGCGGGGCCACCAGCCCATGCCCGGCTCATGGACATGGCAGCAGGAGCTGAGATTGCTGAGGCACCCTCCCAGCCATCCCCACATCTCCAGGAGACTTCCTGAAGAGGCCAGGAGGCTCTTGAGGCTTCCTGGGAAGAGTGAACAGCATCAGCACAAACCCAGCGACAGCAGGGGCTCACCCAGGGGCGTCTGGGGGGCATGCAAATCAGGTCTGCTTCCCAAATTTCCCAAGAGCCATGAGGAATTAATTTCTCAAATATAATACATGCTTCTAGTATCAGCTAAGATGGCACATACCAAAGGAAACAGATGGTCAGTGTTGTTCCTTTCTCCTTCTTCTTTGCACGGGTTGAATTTTCCATATTGACTCTGCGTAGGTTGCATTATCCATAGGTTGGATTTTAGGAAAAGCCTCTTCTTCCCCCCAGAGGGTGCTGGGCACTGCCCAGGCTCCCCAGGGAATGGGCATGGCCTCAAGGCTGCCAGAGCTCCAGGAGTGTTTGGGCCACACTCTCAGGGGGGCCCAGGTGGGATTGTTGGGGTGTCTGTGCAGGGACAGGAGCTGCACTGGATGATCCCTGTGAGTCCCTTCCAACTCAGGATATTCCATGATTCTATAAAAGCTTTTTTTCCCTCAGCATCCTTTGGGCAGAGTGCTGAGACCACCACACAGGAGGCTGGGGACATTTCAGCCGTGAAATGAGCCCGTGTATTCCCCAGGTGCACCTTCCATCATCAGCATTACTGCTGGCATTTACTGCCATCCCCATAAAATGCATCTGCACAAGGGTTGTGAACTGCTGATGGGAGACTGAACCATGAACACCTGAATGAGAAGAGTCTTGAAAATTCCCTCTGGAAGGCTGGGAGGACAAAGGACCATGGATTCTATGAACTGCTGACACAATAAGAACTTTTTTTCTGGCATCTATAGCTTTCTTTTCAGAATCCTGCAAACTATTGGTTGTCTTGTTCCTCATAAAGAGGAGAAGCTTCAGGTCCACATGTAAATTTGTTCACACTTCAGCAGCCAGATTTTTCTGGACTACCTTCGCCAGCACCCCTGAAACCCTCTTTAACACCTGGAATGAGGATCTCTCATCCTAATTTCTGCCAGGACAAATTGTGCCCAAAGACACAGTTCTGCAGCTGTCCAAGTCCTGGCCTATGGGCTGGAAATTACCATCCAGGTCAGGACTGATAATTATAAAAATCCACCTATGGCAAGTTCTGCACCTCAGCTGCCTGGCTTATATTTGATTTTTTGTCTCCATGAACACGCACTTATTTCCTAAACTTTTTTTTAGAAGTATTACCATAAAACAGTTCCTTCAAGAGCAATAACAAAGTCCCATATTTTCAAGTCTATCAAAAAGACTTTGCCACACTGCAAAATAGAGGTGTCTTCAGAGATAAACCTCTTGCTCCCTGAAACAGTCCCTCTCTAAACATAAATACAGAGTCCAAACACCTTCTCATGTAGCTCACAATTCCCCTCATATAAAAACTGTTTACAGCAATTCCATCAGCTGTCAGTTGACAGCACTTCTGTACCAAGTATGTGATTAATCCCTCAAGTGAAAGTCACGAGTTATGTCAAAATAAATGACAACCAACCCGTCTCACTACTCACAGCAGGGAGGAAATGCTGAGAAAGAGGAGCTGGGCACAGCAAAACCGTCGGCAGGACGAGGACCAGGTACAGAACAAGAAACTTTCAGATTTCCACTGGATGCTGTTCCTCAGTGAATTCACATCCATCTGTCAGCCTCATTTGGGACCACGCTCCCTGATTCGAGCTGATGGCAAGGATCTGAGTCAAATAAGTGAATATTTTTGCTAAATGTTGTCTGTCACATCCTGTTAGTCCCGCTGGGCTCCCCGCCATACGATGTGGTGTAACGTCGCATGATGCAGCAGGGATGATTTCATGTGACATGACAGAGCAACATTGCTGCAGCTTTTGGAATAAACACCTGCTTTTAGCAGCTATTTCATCTGCTGGAAGTGGTTTCCTAAAACAGATAACCTGGGTCCTCCTACATTGCAGTTTGCTCTTTGTATATCTCTAATATCTTCTATAATACTTCAGTCATTTTCTTTTATTCCATAAGCCATGTTGCCTTATAGAGTTGGGTTTTCATGGTTTTTCTTTCCAATAGAAGTTAAAAAATGAAGTTACAAAAATTGGGAGAAAAGGAACTACTCTAAACCATGATGGAGACACATAGAAAAAGTTCTTATTATGGAAGGAAAACACTGACTCTATTAACAGCAAAGAACATATTTACCCCCAGGTAAAAATAATAACAGGAACAAAGTTTAGAAGACTTGTTCTTCCTTCAAAAACTTCAGCAGAATGTTATAAGTGAAATCTGGGTAAAAATCTTCTCTCCTTGGAGAAATACGGACACAGAAAAGGCAAACATTTAACTGTTGATTTTGTACTTGCAGATGTAGTTTTTATGAATGGGAACATTTGCAATTTAAAAAAAAAAGCCAAGGTTTGGGTGACCCTTTCTAGAATTCTGCTTCATTATCCTTGACCTGACTGACAGAAATATTAGCAGTGGGGAATAAAACTGCTGGTTTAGTTATTTAAAAAGTGAAGTAATTTATTCATCTTGAATAGATTCTCTCCTTCCAAAAATCCTTCCATCTGCATGTGAATGCATGAGAGCTAATTAAATTGGCAGCCATGGCTCTGTACTTCTCATTTGGAGGACCTTCATCTCAAGCTAGAAGAGCTTCATCCTCCAGGACCTCGTTAGAGAAGAGGGAATCAAACACAAGTGCAAAGTTCAAAACAGACATGGATTTTAGGAAAAAAAAAACAAACAAAATAATTAAATTTGGGTCACCCCAGTCTTCTCAAAGGGAATAAAGCTGGTCCCATGAAGCTCCAGAGATGGTTTCTGCACGCTGGAGCTGGCAGAGAGATTTGGAATGTTCTTTGTGTACCTGGCACTTGTGATGGAAAAGCCACAACTGTCACTGGGTCCCTGTCAGGATTCCACCTGTCCTTCCTACCCCTTGCCCAGCACAAGATGCCACCTTGCTGTGTGGCAGGCAAGCCCAGAATTAAATTTCAGAGAGGCATCACAAACCTTCCCCTTTGATAGGACAAATGGAAATGGCCCCAAATTGCACCAGAGGAGAGGGGTGGGATATTGGGAAAAATTTCTTCAGAAAAAGGGTTGTCCAGCCCCAGCACTGGTGGAATGACCATCCCTGGAAGGATTTAAAAGATGTGTAGAAGTGGCATTTGGGGACAGGGTTCAGTGGTGGCCTTGGCAGTGCTGGGTGGACTGGTTGGACTTCTTGATGGGTCTTTGCTAATGTAAAAAATTCCCTGATTCCATAATTCCATGATTCCATGAAACATGGGCTGAACTTCTGGTCAGCAAGGAGGAGAGGGCCTTGGGCCCTGCAAGGAGGGAAAAAAAGGTTGATTATTGTAGCAAACGTGTCCTCCCACAGGGACTGTGCTGCTGTGACACCCTGTGGTGGCCCTGGGGACCCCGGGGTCCCTCCCTGAGCACGGGCAGCCCCGGCAGGCAGCAGGAGCTCAGTGCTCCTCACTGGAAACAGGAGCCACACTGGGATGCATTTTCTCCAAATGCAAAGCACCTTTTGACCTTCAGTAAAAATTAAACACTTGGAGGGATTGGGCAAAGCAGATTTTAATTTATAATAAATCAAGGCCGCCGTTGCCTCTCTTTGTACAAAAGCCCCGAAGAGCTCCGGCACTATGCGAGCCCTGCGAGCTGGCAATGTATTTTAATGTATTTATTTGATGATGCATTCATTCTTTCATTCATTCATCTATTCAGTCATTCATTCAGACACTTGTTCATTCATCCCTGTCCTTTCGCAGGAAGAGAACATAAGCCAGCAGTGGCATACTTCTTCACTGTCCTGATTTACAGCCACGGCTCTGAGTTGGTATCAATAAATCTCTTTGGCCCTCCTCAATCCAGCATTATCCCTCATTAGTGACTGGGATTTAAAAAAAGGGATTAAAAATAATATCAGATTATAAATAGATGGGTAGATATGTGTATTGATTGCAGTGCTTTGATTAAAGTGCTGGGTTGCTGATGGGTTTTTTTCTCTTTTATTTAAGATCTCTCATATTCACAGTTCTCTGGACCTTGCAATTATTTTCACAAATAGTCCCTGATGTTTTATTAACTGGCCCAATAATTTTATCTATCAGTGATGGATAATAAGGTCCCCACTGCCCTCCCAGTGGTTGTTGATGTTGAGGGGAGCTCTGCTGAGCCCGGCTCTCACCTCTACCTTCTTTGCCTGTGGGAGATTTTTGGTGTTTTCTGGCTCAGGGAAATATTTATTTAAAATTATTTAAAAATAACCTTTGTGGGGCCATCCCAGCTCTGGCTGTGAGACTGTGTGGGTTGTGTCTAGAATTGCTTCCCCATCACTGCTTTTCTCAGCCCAAACATGCACATTTTATCTGCTTCTGAGAATGCCTTAAACATGGGAATATTTTCTCTGAGGAGGACTGAACTGAAGGGGAACTACTCTTCGAGTTGGGATTACTCACCCTCTAATAGCTGCTGGAACAATTTTTCTCCCATATCTCTGAAATACCCTTAATTAATCTTGCCGACAACTTGCAACATAATTGTGTCCCTAAACTGTTAACCTTGAAAAATATTTGACAGTGTATTACCATCTCAGAAACTTGTTATCACAGGGAATAGAGTAAATCCACAAATATCCTGGTTTCTCTCGAAAGTCACAGAATAATTCTTTGTTGTCAGTCTTTTTTTTTCTTGTCCCCTTAGTTTTGTTTTTGACCTGGTGGCGGGGGATGCAGGAGAGAAAGAGGGCACGTTAGAAAAAACAAACCAACAGCAGTCTGGAAGAAAAGGTGGTTATATATTATGCATAACATAGTGGTTTTTATACAAAGGAGCTGTCCCTTGCATTTCTTCCTCATTTGCATGTCTTCAGGGCACCAGAGGACAGAGACACTGGATGGCACCAGCTGCCATCTGCAATCGGGTCACAACTGGTGCCTGGTAAACCAAACAGACAAAAACACAACCCTGCAGTCCAGGGAGTGCAGAGCCCGAGCTGGCCCATCCACACAGCTGCTGCTCCCCAAACATACAGCTCCTGCTGAAGCCTTCAGTTTCAGCTTTCATGTTTTCTACATTCTGCACTGCCTTAGTGTGTGACTCTGAGCTCCACACACAGTGTCAGCAGCTCTCCTCACAGCTCAGCCACACAGAACAATCCTTTTCCAGCCCCAGAACCAAGGACACCGCTGCAGCTTCAGCCCCAAAAGTGCAAACAGCAGGGGATGGAGGAGAGCAGCCTGGGAGGGTGGGACTGCAGAACCTGGAGCTGGAATTGGACAATGAACCCAACATGGAAATGGACCCAAACTTATAAAAGTGTGAGAACTCGTGACTCAGGGTCCATCTTGGGTGTAGCCACGGCTGGGCTCTTGTGCTGCCCAAGGTGTATCCTGTAAATGCCTTTTAATAAATCCCTGCTTTATTCCTTTAACCCTGTCCAGTCTCTGTTCCAGGCAGCCTCTCCAGGCATCACTGCTTGGAGGGAATGACAAAGTCCCCGAGGCTGACACCGTGCCCAAGTGCCACATTCACTGGGGCTGGGACACCCAGAGGGGTGAGGCACCTGCCCTGCCCTGACACCAGTGACCTCAGGAAAGCCATGGCACTCCTGGACACCTGGGTCACTTCAATTAAAGCCATTAACATTTCTTCTGTTGGGTACAAGCTCTTGTTGGGAGCTCTGTTCTGTTTAACAGCTGATGATAACAGCGATGGGCCCCTCCCAGGCCTGTCTGCTGTTCTTACTATGCTGCCATTTGAAATCACTAGGCAAAAAAAATAATCAGGAGCTTAAAAAAGCTAAAGCAGACAGGCTGTTTCAGATTATTTCAGTATGTGTGCTCGCTGCACCAGCCAAATGTTCCTGTTAAAGCCATAGTCTGATTTTCCCCCTGAAAATCAGGTTATAAACAAAAGGATTAGACAGAGACCAACCCAGGCAGAGAACTTAGATCTGGGTTCAAATATAAGCTGGAAATGATGGATACACTTTGGTTTGAGGCCTTCTCTATTTTAATAATAGTTATTTCCAAATATATGCATCCTTTATGTATTTTTATATCAGGGATTAACTGTGTATCTTGGGAGAAAACAGAAAAGGAGATCATTATTTTACAATTCAGTTTGGAGGAGTTGGAAGGTTGGGATCGGTAGGGAGAACAAGCACAGCTGCATTTCTTATAATTTTCCCATTACAATATACTACTTTCCACACCTCTGCTCCCTCATTTTTGGTGTGTTTGTAGGTATTATTCTCATTTTTTGATCTAGCAGCCCAGAAACTTGAAAAGAGGGAGTCTGGTTTTCACTAAAGGAACACTTTCTCACTTAATTCAAACACTTGTTCGGTTTGTGTTTGCTAATTTTCATAAAAAATCAAAAAAACTCCAAAAAACATGCAGCTAAATGACATTATAACATGTTTGTGATGCTGCAATGTGTATTCCTAAAAAAGAAATTCAACATATATAATCTATTTATAAAAATGTACCTAAAAGAGTTCCAAGAGAGATTTTGGGCAAGGGCCTGGAGGCACAGGACAAGGGACAATTGTTTCCTATTGGCAGAGGGCAGGGTTAGATGGGATATTGGGAAGGAGTTCCTCCCTGTGAGAGTGGGGAGGCCCTGGGATGGAATTCCCAGAGAAGCTGTGGCTGCCCCTAGATCCCTGGAAGTGTCCAAGGCCACTTGGATTCCCTGGAATAGTGGAAGGTGTCCCTTTTCGGTGCTGGATTTCCTCCTCGAGGGGAAGATTTGTTTGGCTCGCTCCTTTTCACACATAAGAACACTTAAAAAGAGGTTTTTACTTCTCACTAAACAAAAGGACTAAAATGAAAAAGAAAAACCCCTAGAAAAGCTTTCCAGATGTTTTTACTCATTTAAATCAGCTTGTTCGAACGAGAGCAATTCCATCAGCAGCACCACACCAATCCTACCAATTTATTTACCCCAGGTATATCTTTATCCCAGGGATCTGTCACTCTGCAATTCCAGCTCCTTTGGGAGGGTTTAGTTTTTTGCAGAGTTCTGTTTGTCCTACACGTGCCACAGCTGTCTATTGAAGCATCAGCAAAAGCAAAAGCTTTGGGGAATTCCCAACAATGAAGCTGAAATCTCTTTCCTGGTTAGTATTCAGCCACACTGTAATATTTAGCAGACATTTTCCCTTCTCCCAGTTTTCAATAGGCTGCATTTATCAGCATGGAGTAGCAATCAACATGTATTTGCTCATGTATTTAGAAAAGTCAGCTGTGTGCTTCCACATTATTTCAATTCTGCCTTTAAAACCCCTTTGCTTTGTTTGTCTTCAGCAGGAAAATTCTGGGTAGATGTGATGTGTGTATAGTTGGTGTGCAATAAATCCATGAGTATTAGCACAGGTATTTCATTAATAGCTAAAGTGAATTTTTTATGTAGCACCTTGTTCCATTCCCAGATTTATTTAATATTGGCATTATAGTATTAGACAAGTTATCTTTAAAAGAAAAAAATAAGGATTGTTATTTGTATCTCTGCACTTAAAATGACAGTTTCCTACTGGGAGATAAATTCTAATACCACTGGATTCTTGAGAAAGTCATATATTCTGCAAAGTTCTGAAGGTGATCTGAGATAATTAGGCAATGAATGGACAGCATTTCTGTAACTGTAAGGAAGAACCTTTCTGAATCAAAATGAGCAGAACAACCATGATTTACCCTGAGTGACCAAATCACTGATGTGATTGTTTTGTCCCTCCAGCCATATTTTTCCAAAGTAAAAAATGCAAAAATGCCCTATCCTTGAGGAAAGCCTTGAGGAATTTAATTCTGAGAAGCCACAATTTGATTTTTTTAGTGCTGCTTTTCTCAACCAGTTGGTTTCAGCTCCAAAGGGTTGTGAAAGGCAATTAGAAGACACAAGGCATTTAAAATCTTATTATCTCCCAAAATAAAATAAAAAGTCCAACTCCTCCATTCCACTTATGCCACAATCCCCCACAGTTCCACCCATAACCTTCCCAACACACCCAACTGCACCACAAAATGGGGAATTATGGTCACAGACTGGAGGGGAATTGATTTTACTGCAAAGGGAAGGGGGTCTTAAACAAATTACGCAGGAAATAAAGGCCCTGCTGACTGGAAAGAGTGAAAAATATGGGAGTAGACATTCAAGAAATGTGCAAATTATGTATTAATTTATCTCTCCTCCTTATCTCATTGGTTTGCCTCATCAAATAGTTAAAATACTGTGCTTTCAGATAGTTATACCAAGCCACAAATTCTTTTTTTTTTTAGTAATATCCAGTTCAGAAGAGCACTTTGGCACTTGCCTGGACCCCACTGTCTCCAACTTAATGGGCATTAACTGTCCCAGCTGAGTTTCTGGAATAAAGCTCATTGATCTGTGTCAGTCAGGATCTTGAAAACTGAAGACCTGAGGTTTCAAATCCCAATCTGCTCATATGCATTAAAATAAGCTGGAAGTCTTCACTGGACTTGGGCTCAGGCTCTGACAGCCTCAACTCCATCTAAAATTCATTTGAGTAAACTTCAAAATAAAACTGAATATTTCCCTGGCAAGACAAAAATTTGAGATGATGATTATGATATTGTTGTTATTATTTTCATTTATCATTATTATTGTTATTATTATTGTTGATATCATTGTTACATAATCCTTTCTCTCTGTTCAGTGGAATATCCATCCTGCAGCAGCAGTTGGGGATTTCTATTTCACAAATCAAACCCCAAATGCAGTAAAATGGAGCTGGTGAGAGCTCAGGAAAATGATTCAGAGTTGAATGGATTCATTCAGGATGCTTTCCCTGTTTGCTGGCACATATGGAACACATGGAGATCAGCTGAGCTATAATTATAAGACAACATCAAGAACAGTCTAAAATTTCCTGTGGCAAACACCCCAAGGAGGGGAAGGATCCTTTTGAGGGCTACAAGTAGGATAAATGGGATTAGAGGGGGAAATGGGATTGAATATTAAGAATATTTTCCCAGCAATACAATCAGCTAAACTGAAATAGTCCCCAGGAAGAGGAACAGAAACGGGGCAGTCTGGTGTCTCTGATGTTGGAAACACAGAGTGAAGAACAATTTCACATCTGCCCAGAGGTGTGGGAGCATCCTAAACCAACCTCACTGAATCCCTGGCCTTTCCAGCTGCCTGGGTTACTGCAAGGAGTGTGGATCAGATCCCTCATTCCTGCACTGTGATACCTCCATTTTACACGGTAGGTCACAGCAGGTGTGCAGAATTAATGAGACACCATCATTAAATTTAAATTAATTTCTCTTTTTCAGATATAGAAAATTCCCACACACCAAGTGGGGTTAACAAAACAAGAGTATATTTGTTAATGTTCCTCAAGAAATACTTCTCCGTAGAGGCCAGAGTCATAATTAAAACTACTTAATCCAATCCCTCGAGATCTTTCCATACATGTTTCATGTCCCAAAGCAATTAGAAATATAGAGTTATTTAAAATAAATCTGTCAGGAGGAAAACTGGACTGGTTTTCCTGCTCGGATCCCAGCGGGACAGGATGAGTCTGACTCCAATTTCGTCAGCTCCACAGCACGAAGGAAAACAGGGATGAGAGGGAGAGCTTTGTGACACAGAGGTGGGCGAGCTGGAGGAGGAATCTCCCACTCTGCTGAGTTGTCCAGAGCCTAAGGAACAGCAGAATTAAGCCTGGCCTTTATTAAATCCCCAGTCCTGGCTTTTAATAGGATCAGCCTGTATCCTCGATTCCCGAAAACCGAATTCAGCCCTGTCGCTTTGTGTTGCTGTGCTCAGCCACAAACCCCGAGCCAAAGCCTTGCACTCCTTCCCCTGCCACTGCTGACAACTGAGATGATATTTCTTAGTGGCTCTAACGATGCAACCCTCTCCAATTCCCTCGATTGGGGCTGACTTCATTAGTGACTTCCCAGCGCAGCGTTTTTCCGAGTCAATAATTACATTTCCATTTTAACAGCAGGATTGCGAGCCTTGACATTGGGCTGTGTGGAAACAAGGCTTCAAAAATCCTGGGCTATCTCACCACCTCAACCTGCAAGTCCGGGGGAAGAAGCAAAATGCTGGTCTTCTTCATGAACCAGGCACCAGCCTCTGTAGAAGCCCAGGGAGATGAAATTTAACTTGGTCATGAATCTACAACATTTTTTTTTATTATTACATTCTTCTCTCTTCTCTCTCATCCTTCTGCCTCTCCAGACAAAGCAAAGTGTCCCCAGGACAGGAGCAGCACAGAGGTGCAGGGAAGAGCAGGTGTGATTTGGCATGGCCACACTTCTCCTGAGGTAAAGGAGAGCAGGAACAGCCCCAAATTCCAGTGAGATTAAGAAAAAACAGAGGCAGCAGAGACAAAAACTATGGAGTAACAAACAATATGAGTTTTGTCTCTCACCAGAGGCACAGCCAACAGCAGCCTCGGAGTTTTCCTACTCAAATCAAAACTCCCACCATCTTCAAGTGAGGCCAAGGATAAAACATCAGTCCCAGCAAATTACATTACTTCTATTGTTATTAAATCTTAGGAAGTTTGAGAGGTCTGAAGGCCCAATCCACACAGGTGTCTGTTTATAGGTATGAATAATAAATGATAGATAATGTAAATTATGTATAGACTACCAATCCTTCCCAGACAAAGTGAATTATTGAGCTTTGTACCAGCATGGTACCAGCTCATACCAGACCTGATATCAACATTGGCAATGCCTTGTCCTTGCACTGGAGGATATTCCATGAGAATGCAGCTCCTCAGCTGGTCCAAAAGGATTGAAGGACAACTTATGGGGTAAAAAGAAACTTGAAAACACCTTGAAAAAGGCTTGAGATTTGCTGCAGTGCTGTATCCAAAGGAAAGTAAACACACATGGCTTCGTTACACAGCTCACTGCACCCAGCCAGGGAGATGCAATCCCTTTTCCCTGGCCACATTCTCCATCTCATCAGCGCTTTCTGTCCAGGAAAGCCAATAAAATAAGAATGTGTGTTGCCAAGGTGAAGCTTCAAGAGTTACAATTTTAAATTTCCTATTAGGGATAAGGTAAGATTTACAGGTGATATACTGATTTATAAATATGTTTAGACAGTGAGTATTTCTGGCTTTAGGCTGGAATCAGAAAGCTCCGTTTAAAGAAAGATTTTTAAAGGTTTTGTGGTACATAAAATAAATCCAACTTATACTTTCAAAGATCAGTCTGACTGTATAAAAGATGATGACAGCGACAGTGGGAAAAAATGTTTCTTATATCCACAATGCTCCATTATTTTCTCATTAACTTGAGTTTTAAAGGGAATCATATTAGTGCCTCCAGAGGATGAGCTATATAAACAAGAGCTACAAATTTATCTGTGCATTAAAACGAATGCTATGGTAACAGGTTTGATTGCTTTGGCTGCAGTTTCAAAACCTACAGGGTGTATTATCCCAAGATAATCTCACCCTTGGGTCCTTCTATATATTAGATCTCCTACCTCTATTCCTGGGAGACACAGCCTGGCTAATAATGCTCCCCCTGCCTTTGGATTGTCACAGTGAAACCTTCCTCTTCCACCTTCAGATAACACATTGCCTAAGCCATTTTATTTTCATCATTCACAATCATTAGTTTACAGCTGGAGAAGGTGCAAAGATTTATTTCCTTGGACACCAGGGAAGATTTCCTGCAGCTGGTGGAGCAGGGGCAGTGCCAGCCTGGGAGGCCAGTGATGGACAATCAGGGCATTGGACACCCCAGGCTGGACTTGATGGCCTTCACAGAATTCCCAGAATGACCAGGTTGGAAGAGACCTCCAAGATCATCGAGTCCAGCCCAGCCCCAACACCTCAACTGAACCCTGGCACCCAGTGCCACATCCAGGCTTTGTTAAACACACCCAGGGATGGTGACTCCACCACCTCCCCGGGCAGAACATTCCAGAACTTTATCACCCTTTCTGTAAAAACTTTTTCCTCATATCCAACCTGTATTTCCCTTGACAAGGGAGCTCTCAACAGTTCACAGGCTCAGAATTCCCTGGATTGGAAGGGGCACACAAGGATTGCCAAATCCAGCTCCTGGCTCTGCACAGCACCACCCCATCAATCCCAACACATGATTGGGAGAGTTGTCCAAACACCTCCTGAAGGCTGAGCTGCAAACCACTCAACACAAAACTCCTTTGGCCACATCTTGGCATTCCAAGCCTTGCTGGGGTCCCTCCCCACCCACCAGGGCACGGGCACCACTTTGGGATGCTCAGGCTGCGCTGTCTTCCCACCCATCTGTGAGAAACTCACATGGGGCTGGTCTTCCATCAAGAACTTGTATTTTTTAGTCCTTTGTTTGAAGTCCTATGGCTGTAGATGTACTGGATTCAGGATGATTTTAGACTACATCCATAATTTTCAGGTCATCACAGCAATCCCTTTGAGAATCCCAATCAAAATGTGAGCTGCAGGTGGGGAGGGATCCTCAGGCTTTGGCTGGAAGGTCTGTGGTGGGCCAGAGTTTGGAGAAGTGCACGTGGATAATCCAATGATGGATAATCAGGGCATTGGATCAGCTCAGGATCCAATGTCATCACAGGACACAGGATCCAGCTCTTGGCACTGCAGGTGAGGTGGTCCCTGAAAGGCTCAGATCCCCATAACACAAAAACCTGGGAAGCTGAAGGCATTATCCACTCTCCAGGCCTGAGCCTTTCAGCAGCCAAAGCCCTCTCAGGAGAACCTCACACCTCACAGGAGCTGAAGGAAATCAACCTCTCAGCACATCCCCTCCATGCTGAATCAGCCAACAGCTGCTTTTCCTGCTTTCTCCCACTCATCCACAGCTGCCCTCACCGTGTTCACAGCAACACCATTATTCCCTGTTAGTGATTTTCCTGGATGAGCTGCAGCATGCTGGCACTGGGGAGTGATTTACAGGTGATACCTTATGAAAAGAAAATGCTGTTGCTTTTCAACCTCTACAACAAATCCTGAGGGTTAGCAAAGACCCCCCAAGGTCTCAGGCAGCTCGGATGGCTTTTATATTCTCTTCCCAGGATAAATTGCTTCTGAGCATGCCTTCACCTGTCACTTCTGCTGAGACACTTGTGAGTGTCATAAACTCCTACATCTTCAAGCCAGCTGTTGAGAGGATCCCTATTATTATCACGACGTTGTCAGCGACAATAACAACAGTTAATAAGTGATGATAGGGACACAAATGTCTGGTTCCTGTGTACAGCTTGTCATTTGCAGTCAAATCTAACACTGCTAAAGGAGTCTTTGGAGTGAGTGCTGAAAAAAGGGATCTCTTCTGGGAGAGGGCTCTGTTAGAAAGGCATCCATGTTTAATTCCACTTAATCTTTGCCTACTTAAAGGTGCTGATAAAAAAATCAGCCTGAGCCTGTGCATGTGTGCATTAAAGATTTCCGAATTTAAAAGTCCTGTCGTAGCCTTCAGCATGGTGACAATGGAGGCTTGGACACACTGTCTTGGGAAGTGCTACCAAAATCTCAGTTGGGGACAGAATCAGGAGTTTGGACTCTCGATTCAGAGGCAAACAACACAAAAAAAGGAGGTAATTTGTGCACATGTTGCCTCTGCTCTGAACATAAGATCACATTTTTGCAGGATTTTCACACTGTGGCAAATTTGTTCTCTGTTTTGTATAGGTTAAAATCAGGGACTTGCTGATATTTGTCTCATCAAATTGTTTATGCAGTGTTTTTTTTTTCACGTCTCATGCAGAAAAAAAATTATAAGTGGCCTGAAAAGGAGTTTCTTGTCACACCTGAGAGAGATACATCCCTGCACTCTGCCCTACCCTGCTCCTGGGCTTTACAGCTCTGCAAATATCTCCTGCTGGAAATCTCCCTCCCTTACACACACTGTGTATATTTTACCTCTTACAACATATTAAACAGCCCACGTAAGAAAAGTGGATGGATTATTGATCCTGTACAGGGGAGAACAGGGGGAACAGAGAGGATATTCCATGACGTGATGCAGCCAGCACACATTTCAGTGGGGAGCCAGGTGGAGAGAACCCTGTGGTTCATGGCTCGGGGCACTTCAGGTGGATCTCAGCCCCTTTCTCACTGTGGTTACCTCACTCAGCTTTTGAGCCTAAGCTCATAAAAAAGCTTCTACAAATTATTTAAGTGAGAAGTTCAGCTCTATCTTCAAATGGAAACTGAAATTCCTTCCTTGTAAATCCAAGCCACGGGGAGATCCGGGTTTCCTGCTTCATTTTGATCTTTTGTAGGATTCATTGACTGTTTAATTTTTTCCAGTAAATTATTCCTTTTGGCTGGGAGGGGAATCCTTTGTCTTCCACATCAGTCTGGATTTTCCCACCTCAGATAATCTCATCAGATAATTTCATTCCTGCATGACTTGAGGGCTTTATACCTAAACATTGCCTCCAACTGACCACAGACAGATGACCAAGCAAGGCAAAAAGTCAAGGAAAGCCATAATTCTGTCCACGTGAGAAAAAACAGCAACTGCAAGATATGGATCTTCCTCATTTTGTATATTTTTCTACCTTTTTAGAGTTCTTTTTTTTTTGTGCGTGGACGAAGGTCGAAGCCCATTTTGTCCAACAGTGAAGACTTTTGTGCTTTGTTTTGTGTCAACTTCATGTTATCAGTTCTTTTCCCTTGATTGAAGTGGGACATCAAACTGAAAATCACTCCTTCATCTCTTACACTGTGAGTCAGGGAGAAAAATCTTTACACTTTTTAGGAAATAATTGGGCAGTGCTGCAACAGGACCTCCTGAGAAAATCGTGGTAACAGCCTGTCATGGGCTTTGAGAGCAGAAAGGAGAAAATTGTTTCATGAAAGCCTTTAAACAGTTGTATCTGCAGCCTTCAGGTGAGCGAATTTCATGTGGGCAGTGAGGAATAAATCAAGCTCTTACATAATTTTTTCAGTCTGTATTGTTCCTGTCCCAAGCTCTACAATTTTGCAGATCATTTTGAGCATTTCAAAACCTGAATGTTATTTTTAGCCCCTAAGAAGTAGCTTCTACATAAATAGTTGTTGCTAATGTATTATAAACTAGGATTAGCTTAATTAGGGACTTCACAAGAAAGTAATGACTATTTAAGCCCTGAAAACAAGCTAATTATTTTGTATCACATCGTTGCTAACACTGTCCTCAGTTCTTCTTAAGGTGACTGTTCAAAAAGATGTATGGCAGACATGCTAATTAACAGATTTCTTGCCATCATGTTACCAGTTTTTGTAATATAATAAAATTCCTCCTTTATGTAACACTTCAGATATATTTTTATATATATACATGGCTGCTCAGGTTATTTGACAGCCTGATTCAGTGCTTTTTTAAGGTTACATCACCATCAAAGTTGCTGCCAGAGCTGCACAAGATCCAACAGTGATTTCTCCCCCTCTGCTCTGCTGGAAAAGCCAATATTTTCAGTATTTCTGCCACAAATTTTCATAAATTCCTTCTATTTGTATTACTTCATCACAAGTCATTTGAAAATGTTAAATAAATCCAAATTAATAAGGAGAATTTGAGGAGGGCAAGACCCCTTTAACAGCACCTGAAGCCCCTCTGGATCATCCCTTCCAGTTGTTGCCACTCCACCTGTTGGGGCTCATGTTAAATACCAGGAGTTAGAGATAGGAAGTCCACAAAAGCCCCATGTTTTACAGAATACAATGAAATTTAATTTATGGCAGCTTTCTGTAACTAGTGTTTGGAATAATATGGAATATCCAGCATTTAATTCTTATAGCTATTTCCCCCTTTTTTGCAGATGATAGTTGTCTTTGCTTTAAAATGATCTTTTACTTTTCAATTCCTCTGATCTCGCCTTTCATATTCAATATTTTTTTCACTGTGGCAGCCTCTGCACATCCCATTCCTTCAACTTCCCATGCATTCCCACACATCATATCCATATCCTGAGATCTCACTGGTGGGTTTGCAATTAATGACTCAGTTTATCCTGCCACACCACCTCTCATGAAGTGACAACAAAAGGTTCCTGGTTAGAGCCCTGATTTCCATAAAAGAGCACTGGAACTGAAGCAGATGAATTCTCAGCTCTGCTTTTAACCAGCCCTGGCTCTGGCTCATCCTACATTTCCCATGGTGTTAGTCAGTGGAAATCCTGCCTTGGAAAGAGAGTAAAATGGATAAATGCAGAGATAAATACAAAGGTGCGCGGTTTCAGTAAATACAAATATCTCTGTTTCAGCCTGAGGAATGCAATCCCACAGATCCTGCTGCAGAGCAAGGGGCTGGCAGGAAATGATCACACTGTGATCAAGCATCCAGGCAGTGAGTGCTGCTAGGTATTAAAATCCAAATTATTGACCTTTGTCAGGAAGTGGCTGCTGTTAGGGACTGGCAAATCCAAATTATTGAGCTGGTGCCTTTCACAGGGTCCCTGGGAATGAAGGCCCTTCAGAGGACAGAACATTCCAGCTCTGCAGTGTCCCTGCTCCAGCTTTTTCTCCCTCTGAAACTTCCCATGGTGTCATCTGATCTAATCATGGCTTGGTAATGCTGGCTCCAGAAGAAATCTGCCACAGAAAATGAGAGTTCCTACAATTCCTGCTGGAAATGCCCATGAATTACAGCCCCAGCCAGCACCGAGCAGCTCCAGCTCCGTGGAAAGGCTCTGAAGGGAGAGAAATCCCATTTTTATTTTCATTTCCTATCAGGGGCATCCTCAGGATTGTCCCAAGCACTTGAAGGAATATTAAAGGTAGTGGGAGGTCACAAAGAAATCTTTTTTTTTTCCTTCTCAAAGCCACAGCCAAGCAGCAGTGACACCTTCTGTGGCACACTGGGCCCAGGGACAGTCCTTTCTTTGTACCCTGAGCTCAGTTCTTGAGGTAAATTTACCCCTGAGCTCAATTCTTGAAGCAAATTTACACCCTGAGCTCAGTTCTTGAGGTAAATTTACCCCTGAGCTCAATTCTTGAAGCAAATTTACACCCTGAGCTCAGTTCTTGAGGTAAATTTACCCCCTAGGTCAATTCTTGCAGGTGAGAGCCCCTGAGCAGCCCTTGGTGAAGCTCTCACATGCAGGACTCTCCTATTTTCCACTGACATTCCCATCAGCTGAGTGTCACTGTCATTTATTGTTGTCATAACGGGATTGTTCATTTTATGTTCAATATTTTGATCCTAAAGCAGATCTTCATGTCTCATAAATATCATCCCCAGCTCTGTGCCCTGGGGAGCCCTGGCAGAGCACCTTGGCCATGGACCCTCCTCAGGTGCTTCCACTTGACGAAATAATTAATTTTTTTGAGGTCTCTAACTGACATTGTGATCCCAAGAGCATAGTGGGAGTTAAATATTTCCTTTTTATAATTGCACATTTCACAAGCTGGAAGCAATTTCTGGATTATATCCTCAGGACCATATTCTGCACCAGAACTGAAACTTTGTGATGGAAATTAATTACATTTTTGGTATGTCTGAATTACAGATGATAAAAAAAAAAAAAATCAGTTTAAATGTGGTTTTGGAGGAAAAAAAAAAAAAGTGGTGCTGTGATATCTTTTGTGAAATAACTTCTCATGTCACCATAAAAGTTTGTTCTCTGCTAAAAGTCCTACATGGCAAAACCATGGCTACAGAATGTGGCCTTTCAAAGAAATGCTACATGAGATGAAAAATATCACATCAGCTTTCAGAAGAGAAATCTGAAAAGAACTTGGAAAAATAAAAGCATTTCCAAGTCAAATATTTGAGATGAAGTGTTACCCATGGGAGCTTTCTTCATAAATACATAAAAGCAGCTTTTGGGGAATGCCCATAATTGCTGCATTACATATTCCTGCACTTGGCAAACTGATGCTTGAGTTTGAAAATAAATCAATTTGGGCTTTTGCAAGCGAGAGGGAGAGGCAGAAAATATGTTTGTGTTGGGCTGCAGTAATTTTTGGAGTACATCAGCAACTTTGGGGGCTTTAACAGGTTCACTGAAAAGGGCTTTTGTCCCCAGGCACAAGTGCACCCCAAAAGCAGGACAAAGGGGACACGAGGAAGGCGATTCCACGGGGTGTGGATGTGCTGCTGAGCTCTGCCGTGCCGTGGGGTATTTATAGATCTGTGGGGATGCTCTCCAGCTGAGCCAGGGTGGAACTGGGGCTGGGCACAGCCCGGAGGGGACACGCAGAGCTGATGGGAGGGGAAGGCAAGCAGAACAAAGGAACCACAGAGACAAGGTCGGGTCCTGTGGCCCTGAGGAGGAGCTGGTGTGGGTTGGGCAGCACTGAAAGAGCAGCTGGATAAAGGACAGGGAGCACAGCACGCCCAGAGCAGGAGTTACTTCAAAGGAAATCTTCTCCTCTCATCCTACAAAAGGTTCAGCGTGCGCAGCCCTGAAAGGGAAGCGCTGGGAGCTGATGGATGGGGCCTGGAGCTGAGCAGGAGCTCCTGACCTGGCCCTGTCCTGCCCCACTCCCCCTCCTGCTCCTGGAGCACCCACAGGCAGCTCCTCACCAGCTCAGCCCACCTGGGCTGCCCCAATTCCACACGGGAATATTCGGCCGCTCTGAAGGGTCAGGGTCATGTCGACCCCAGCACTGCTTCCCCTCAGGAGCTGCAACTGATATGGGTCATGTCTGGGCAGGTTTTGGGGGTTGTGAGCTAATCCTGCTATCCTGGAAATATCCACTGCGTTTACAGATGGATTCTGACCCGTCCTGTGAAAGGCTCTTGGAGTGCTCAGCGTTTTCCCCATTAACCCTGCACATCTGAGGCAATTAAACTGCTCGGCAGACACAATTAATTGATCTTCATTGGGTCACTCAGGCAAATTCCAAACAGAATGAAAAAAATAGTTCCCTGTTCTTACTGCAAGACTGTCAAATCCAGTGCAATAGGTTTTTTCGGTTTTTTTACTGATGTCCTACCAGACTTCATAATAATTCTGCCCTCCTCCTTCTAAATCTCCCCAGTTTTGCTAATTCCCTTCCAGGCTGCTGTGGCTCATCCTGGTGCAGATGCCAGGAGTCTCTGACCATGTACAATATTAAGGTTTCTCATTAAATCTTCCAAAAATTACATGCAGGGTCATACCTCAGTGAGAATTCCAGGAATCTTAAAAAGAAATTTTAAAAGCTACTGATAACAATAACTATTGACAACCAGCAGGATTCACTGTATATTTGTTTACAGTTTTATACATATATGTGAACTTTCCAACTCATTTATTGGCTTTAGTGACATGAATAACCGAGGGCATGATTTATAATGATTTGTCATCTGGTATTAGATTATAAAAAGTCTAATTAATTTTTCATTAGCCACAGTTAATGATGGGCTTGTTAAGCATCTCGAGGTGAAGCCAAGAGCTATTAGCTGTATTAAAGACCAGTTTCAAGAAAATTACTCCTTTTACAATCCCCAAAATAAGTTATAATATTATTTTCCCCTTTCAGAAAACTGGTTTAAGCTATATAGATATATTAAAATCTATACAGAAGACAAACTTTGAGGCACACTGATCATACAATAACAATTATTAACCAATTTTTCCACCAATTAAAATGAGATCAAATTTCTTGAGGATACTTAAAAATCAACACATTGGTTTATCATGTAGCAAAGAACTGAACTAGATTGAGTGACTGTTCCCAGGAATTGGCTGCCACAAGACTTCTGCTTATTGTCTCAACTGTTTATCTAATTAAAATATAAATTAGGGTTTGAAAATTTATTTGAAAATGTAATTTGATTGAAAATTCCCTTTGTTCTGCTCTGGGGCCTGTGCTGGGTGTGCATGGCAGTGGTTGTTAGGGAAGGATCCATGACTCAGAGAAGTTGCAGAAGAATAAGAGATACCTGTGAGTAATCAACATGGAAAAATGTGGGGGAAAAAAATGGAAATTTAAATTATTTTCCTAGCAAGCTTTCTTTTGATTTCCAGAAAAAGGGAATACATTAAAACTGAGTGGAAAATCTTAAAAATAAGTGTCTAAACATAGAGTGCTGCAAGGTGAATAGTGTTAAGTCTTATTTTAAACAGGTGGGAGGACCAGGCCTATGGAAGTCACTGGGAAACATGCATAGAAACTCCAAATCCTGTGGGTTTGGAGCTCAGAAACCTCAATTTCAGCAACCCTTGGCCATAATCTACATTTGCTAGAAATGTATTTAGCTGCTGCAAAGCTGTATGAGGGTATTGGGGTATGGCTGTGGCTGGAAATGCCCAAGGGCAGGGGAATGGGGCTTGGAGCACCCTGGGATGGTGGAAGGGGGATGATTGGATTGTGCCTTCCAATCCAAACTCCAAACCATTCTCTAGTGCTATTCTGTGATATTTCCTGAGATTGGGAATCTCCTCTGCACACAGCTGTGCCTGTACCTGTTGGAGTTCTGGGTGCTGAGAGCTTCAGACTTTCTGTGCTGACAGACTCTGATCCCCCAGGAGAGGGGGTCACCTCCACCTGAGGCTGTGGAGAAGGCTTCCAAAATTGATTGATTGCACTGGGATTATGGGTGTGGAGTTTGAGTGGAAGTCTGTGGTGTCACAGGGTGGAAAATTTAGAGTTTGGGGTTTTAGAATGTAGTAATATATAGAGCAAGATGGAAGTTTTAGGGCAGAGGCTTCTTTTGTCTTCTTCTTTATGGGTTTGGGTGGTATTTTGTAATTAGACAGAAAAGTCCACATTGTGGACTTCGAGCTATTAGTTATTGGGTTGAAAGTCAAAATAATTTAGGTGTCATTTCTTAATTAGATAATTTATCCTTAAAAGACCTTGCAAAGAAAGATAGTTAGCCATTTTGCAGCTTGTTAGTAGAATGCTGTAGAACTCACACCTTGTGATACAGACCTAAGCCAAAACACGAAATACCTTCTCTAGCCTTCAATCGACCTCGACAGAGGCAGGAGAAAGAAGCCGAGAACCGGCAAGTACCCAGCAGCGGAATCATTTATTGCCCGGGGGCTGNAAAATCTTAAAAATAAGTGTCTAAACATAGAGTGCTGCAAGGTGAATAGTGTTAAGGCTTATTTTAAACAGGTGGGAGGACCAGGCCTATGGAAGTCACTGGGAAACATGCATAGAAACTCCAAATCCTGTGGGTTTGGAGCTCAGAAACCTCAATTTCAGCAACCCTTGGCCATAATCTACATTTGCTAGAAATGTATTTAGCTGCTGCAAAGCTGTATGAGGGTATTGGGGTATGGCTGTGGCTGGAAATGCCCAAGGGCAGGGGAATGGGGCTTGGAGCACCCTGGGATGGTGGAAGGGGGATGATTGGACTGTGCCTTCCAATCCAAACTCCAAACCATTCTCTAGTGCTATTCTGTGATATTTCCTGAGATTGGGAATCTCCTCTGCACACAGCTGTGCCTGTACCTGTTGGAGTTCTGGGTGCTGAGAGCTTCAGACTTTCTGTGCTGACAGACTCTGATCCCCCAGGAGAGGGGGTCACCTCCACCTGAGGCTGTGGAGAAGGCTTCCAAAATTGATTGATTGCACTGGGATTATGGGTGTGGAGTTTGAGTGGAAGTCTGTGGTGTCACAGGGTGGAAAATTTAGAGTTTGGGGTTTTAGAATGTAGTAATATATAGAGCAAGATGGAAGTTTTAGGGCAGAGGCTTCTTTTGTCTTCTTCTTTAAGAGTTTGGGTGGTATTTTGTAATTAGACAGAAAAGTCCACATTGTGGACTTCGAGCTATTAGTTATTGGGTTGAAAGTCAAAATAATTTAGGTGTCATTTCTTAATTAGATAATTTATCCTTAAAAGACCTTGCAAAGAAAGATAGTTAGCCATTTTGCAGCTTGTTAGTAGAATGCTGTAGAACTCACACCTTGTGATACAGACCTAAGCCAAAACACGAAATACCTTCTCTAGCCTTCAATCGACCTCGACAGAGGCAGGAGAAAGAAGCCGAGAACCGGCAAGTACCCAGCAGCGGAATCATTTATTGCCCGGGGGCTGCAATTAGATGGGCTTTAAGGTCCCTTCCAACACAAACCACTCTGGGACTGTGTGACAGACACAAAGCAGACAAGCAGCAGTATCTGGATGCTCGGTGGCCTTGCTGGTGGCCCGAGTTTCCCCCGGGAGGATGCCCCGAGCCGCGCTCCCAGCTGCCGCCAGGTGTGCTCAGCGTGTCCCTGCCCGGCTCCATCCCGGACGGGCAGCGCTTCACCGACAGCGAGAACCTGGCGCTTTAAAAGCTCAAAGGGAAGTGTAAGACCCTCTCAATGTCTTGCCCGAGGCAATCTGTTTCCTTTCGCAGGGTTGTTCAGGAAACAGGGCCGCTCTCAGCACTTCCAGCGGCGCCGCTCGATGAGGGCACGATTCTCACCCCAGATCCGTGCAGAGATCCCAGAAACGCTGGTGGCTGCTGCAGACCCATCCCAGCCGTGCTTCCTGCATGTTCCAGCCTCTCTGCCCTTCCCGCGGGGTCATACAGAATTCACAGAATTTACAGAATGACCAGGTTGGAAGAGACCTTCAAGACCATCGAGTCCAGCCCAGCCCCAACACCTCAACTGAACCCTGGCACCCAGTGCCACATCCAGGCTTTGTTAAACACACCCAGGGATGGTGACTCCACCACCTCCCCGGGCAGCCATTCCAGAACTTTATCACTCTTTATGTAAAAAACTTTTTCCTAATATCCAACCTGTATTTCCCTTGGTGCAGCTGGAGGCTGTGTGCTCTGGTTGCGTCAGTTCCTGGAGAAAGAGCCCAGCCCCAGCTGAGCACAGCCACCTGAGCTCTGCCAACACCACCCTGAGCCCTTCCCGATGCTCAGTGCAGATCCTACACCTCTCCAGCACCTGTGTGACCAAATCCCACCCCAAAACTAAGGGCAGGAGCCACTCCTGAGTCCCTGCAGGGGTAGAACTCCAGCTTGCAGGACTTTGGAACACCAGGCACGGGGTCCCCTCTGTGGCAGAGCATCCCCGTGCCTTCACGTCTTCAGAAGTCTCCCTGCCAGGACACATCCTGCTTAGATTTGCTTCTGAAATAGCCACCTTCAAATTATTCTGAAATGATTGAACATATTTGTCCATCTTCCCTTTGATTTTTTCGAGCTAATGAAAGCAATATATCTGTGTTTGGCCAATATAAACATGTAATCAGTGTAAATTATAAAGCACAAAGCATGAGTGGAAAATACAGAGTTTGCTCCTCACAGCTTTTCGGCACACAGGTACCTTGGAACACGTGAGTGGAAGGAGCAGAAGCTGAGGTGCACAAATTGTCCTGCCCCTGGCCTGTCTCACCATCTCTGTGCACAGTGACACAGCCCCAACAACCCTCCTTTACCTCAGGACTTTGCAGGAGTGGAGGTGTTGCTGAAACCCTGCAGGATTAGAGGAAAGTCTTGGTGACCTGTCTCACGAAAATTACAGGGTTTTATTGCTCCTGTTAGCAACAGTGGGTGTCTATCATTTGTTAATCAGTCTCTACTGAACACTACAGTGGAAAGGAAGAAATTGCAGATTTCACAGCTAAAAAAATAGGGGGAAATGTAGATGGAACCTCCTGGGTCCACACTGAGCTCTCACAGACCTGGAAATGGGATGTAGATCACACCACCTCTGCAAAAGCACAACATCTTCACCCTCCATGTACCCTCTCCAAATTTCCCTGCACCTCTGTACCCCACAGCTTCCATGGGGAAGTTTTTCTGGTGCAGATAAGTAAATTCCAACAGCTCCGGGGCTGCTGCAAAGAGAAATTGCTGAAGCTCTGGTGGAAACAAATTCCAGCTGGTTCTAATGAAGTGGTGTTCTGTCCAACAGTGCTGGGCAGGAGCTGTGCCCCTGTGCCCATGCAGGGAACAGAAGGATGCTACACGACAGCTTAGGACTTACTGGATTGCACAGATGTCAGACACAAACTAGTACAATGTCCTCAGGGAGGGGGAAATCATTTTATGACCTACAAACCACATAAGAGAGCAAAATCAGAGGCCATTGCGGATGAAGATGGAGGAAATGTTCACTGCTAAACTCCCAGCCTAATGTGCTGTCTGCATATTCTGAACTGGAGGACTGAATTTAGCAGCCCTGCCAAAATGACAGCGAGGAGATTGGAAGCATGTCCCCCAGAGCTGGGGATGTGTTTGGCACTGTCCCTCTCACCCAACCCATCAGCTGCTGTGCCCAGGGCTCCTGCTGGGGACAGGGCCATGGTGTGCCATGGCCAGCACCTCCCAGAACGTGCCAGGGGAGTGAGGGATGGGAGGAAAAACCCCGGGCAGCAGCAGCAGTGCTGTGGGAAATCTGTCACGGTGACACCGGCGGTACGGAGAGTCCTGCATGGTAATGATTGGTTTACAATAAAAATTACTTCAAATGCTGGATCAGAAAAAGGATGGTTCAGTCCATCAAATCGCTGTCAGCTGCAAATTAGGCTGCCCATCCCTAGGCAATGGAGAACATAATTGGCTTTGTCCATGGCTGGGTTTATTTTTATCTGTTCTGTTAAAGTCAGGCTCTTGCCTCACTCGCACTGGCACAAACAGAGAAAAAAAGGCCTTGGTGCAGAAAGGCTTTTTTGCTCCTTCCACCTGCAATAAATGGGGCAAGTTACCCTTGGATTGCTAAAATTAGCCAAGGATCCTTTGAGGGACTACTTTGTGTCAGAGCCAGGTTACCTGCATGGGAGAAAGTAGGAACAAATGATATTTTGGTGAAAACAAATGGACTTCCAGGAGCCTTAGACTGAAACCACCTTCCAAACCAAGCAGTCAGGGCTCCAATCCAGTCCTCAGAGTTACACAAGAGAGGCTGGAGGAGGTGGGAACCTTCCCCAGCCCTGTGAGAATCACAGTACCTCCACAACCTGCTCTGATTTCCTGCAGACAGGATGGAGATGCACACACCTCCCGCCTCCCTTCCCGGGACTGATCATCCCCACACCGCCAGGCCTTCCTCCCAAAAGTGCTAATGTGGGACTGAAATAACCACCAGCACACTTCCCTGGGGCTGGAGGAGGAGCTCAAACCCCTCACTACTCCCAAAGTTCCAGGGATTCTGGCTTTTGCTGCTGGGAGCACCTGTGCCACAGGCTGGGTGTGGAAGGAGTCTCCATCGCTGGCACCACCGCCAGACAGTCGAGACTTTCCAACTCTCCCTCAAATTCCTGCCTCTGTCTGTAAACCCCAAATATCCCTCTCTGCTCCCCTCCCTGTGCACAACTTGAAGACCATGCCCTTCCCTGGGTGGCTGAGCTTTGTTAACACATTTCCCTGACACTGCAGGGTACAGAGAGACTCCAAAAGGGAGAAAATCCACTGAAAAAAATAAATATAGCTGACTAAGTAGGAGGGGGAACAATGTCTGTCATCTTAACCTGTCTGTCATCCTAACCCAGAGAATTCTCTGCTCTACTTACTTGGCTCTGCCTTTATCCCCCTCCAACTTTAGGGCATTTGAGCAGCACCTGGTTACCTGGGAAATCCTCTGCTGTGCTAAAGCCTTGTGAGAAATAAGGGAATGCAGGCAGAGGGAAGGTTTAGTTCAGTTTCATGTTGCACCAAGTAGAAAAGATCTGTCTGTGAGTAACTCCTAGGATTGTGCTCATCAGCAAATGCCAATAATTCAGAGTGACAACAAACTGGAGACCTCTCTAAGGTACAAATGGTTGGAAAGAATTAATAATTATTTACTGTCCACATACTCCTCTAGGTTTGTGTCCCAGTTTGACCACCCTTGCCTTGCTGTATGTGCAGAAATTATGGCACTACCAGGAGCTGCTGCAACTTAAACTATGAAGCAAAGAATGAAAAAAAAATGCTAAAGAAGATGCATTAAATAATGATCAAGGCTCAGAAGGAGCTAGTGAAAGGTAACGTTGTTATTGTCATTATTGTTGTTGTAGTTGTTGTTCTTGGTGGTGGTGATGATGATGAGTGTTGTTGTTTGTCATTATTATCATTAAGTAGGTGAAAATGACACAGAGCAAGAGGTTTGCATCTCATCCTGGGCTGGGAGGCAGATTTTCACTAGTCTGGAACCTTTATTTTATTTCTAATATAAATTATTACATTTATAATTTAACTATTTATATTTCAATATAAAATTATAACATTTTATACTTTTACCATTATAAGATTATAATTTAATATAATTATTAATAGAATAATAATTTCTATTATTCTAAAATAATAGAAACAATTCTGGCACACCAAAAATCCAGCTGTGACCTCAGTAAATCCTGCATGCTGAGGAATCCCAGGCTGGGGAGCTCTGTGCTCAGGGCTGCTGCAGATGGGCTGGGGTGGGTTTGCCCTGAAAAGGCTCTCACGTGACACTGCCTTTGGGTTGTCAGCGAAAGTCCTGCAGATTAGTGTCCCCTGAAATCTCCCTAAGCAGCTCTAATGCCCTCAAATGTGCTTGCTGTGGCTCACTGGGAAGGCTGCACGAGACAAAACATTAATTATGAGTGCAAAAATAGAATTTCTTTTTATGATTCCGATCACCGTGCGCTTCTCCGCTTGGGATGCGCCGCTGAGAGCTTCACTCCTTTTTCTAAAGTCTGGAAAGAAATTCAGAATGTGACCCTGCTCAAAACTGCCAAAAAAAAAATCAGAAGCAAAAGATTTTTACCTTTCTGTGTAATTGAATCCAGCTGGCCTCCTCCTACCCTGCCTTGCAGTCATTTACAGATATGCAAATGGAGGGAAAGAAATGGTGCTCTTTGCATCTGCATTGCACACCAAAAAACCAGACAGTCCCTCTGTTCTCACAGCTTTGCAGCAGTTTTGTCATTCTGCTGCTTTGTTTTGTTGATCCAGCTCAACAGTACAATGTGTTTTAGTCATATATTTAAAATTAAAGAATCAGTCTCCACCTGGATAATCCTGGTGTTCCTTTGACAACCTGAAAACTTTAATTTCTACAGGGTTTTCAGGATGCAGAAGAGCAAGAGAGGTGGGAATGGAGCCCTGGCAGGGAGTTCCAGAGGGCCTCATCTCCCTTGTGTATTTAAGCTGGAAAATTGTTCAGGTTTGAGGGACTCTTCAATGGCCTTCAGGTAAGGCTGGCCCCAAATGGCTCCATCAGGAATGGATTATCCCCCGAAAAAACTACTGCTTAAATGGCAAAATAAAATATTACAGTTTAAACAGCACAGTTTCACAACTTAACAATGCTATCTTTAAATATTGAATAAGCAAGAAAAAAGATTTTGCACTAAATCCCACCTAAAGTCCTGAAGAAGTTGTTGAAGCAAGGAGCTGGTTTAGCAGCTGGGGTCCAAGCCTAAAATCAGTTAGGGGATTATTTGGGGCAAATATCAAGCATCAAATATTGGAACTGCCTCTATGGCTTCTTCAGAAAAATAATGAAAATGGCCTGTTAAAATTAGTAACCTCTGGGAGAGCTACAGTAAGACTTGAGCTGAATTTATAGGCCCTGATAGGTTTGAAGAGGGACAATCACAGGTAGATTCACACACTCTGGTCACTGGTTGGAAGCTTTTGTGTGTAAAGTTTTCATTTCTCCAGTACCCTGCATAGAGGGAATCCTTGGCACTCCCACGGTGTAAATAATTATTATTATTATTATTATCATCATCATCATCATTATTATTATCATTATTATTAATCCTTATGTTAGAATATTTCCACCTTCAGAGTAACCTCAGTGGGAAAGTGCAGAAGCTTGCTGGGAGGTGAAAACAGCTGCTGTAAACATATTTTCATTGATTTTTTTTTTTCCTAAAAGGGTTAACACAGTAAAATACAATTAGCCTTGAATTATCCTGGATTTGTTGGATGTTTAGATTGAAACATTAACATCACCTTGGCTGCAGTGGCACCATTTCACTTCAGCCTTTCGCTTCACCCCTTGGTATCCCTCAGCAAGGAGGGAAGGACAAATCAGACAGCACCAGCTCGAAAATATGCTCAGAATTCAGCAGCCTGATTGCTGCTGACCACCCAGAGGACAGGTGTGACACATATTTATGGGCTTGATTGTAAACCAATATCTGTTCACTTCATTTATGAGCCCATTACATGTTTTATTTTGACAGTTCCACCGCCGTGTTCCCGCAGTCTTCTGGCCATAAACTGCTCACAGTGGGATGTGGAGCTTATTATTTGGTGTGTGGGCACTGAGTACCCCACAAGCTGATGAACTATGGACAATTTATTCATTGGATTTTAAGCCCAGGTAAATCAAGAGCTAAAAGGGAGCCCCGCTCACACTCCCTGGAACTGCAAATATTTGAAACTGTGAAAGTGGGGAGGAAACTGTTATGGATTTTACATTCCAACATTACACTCATGCCTAAGATTTTATCTCTATTCAGGAATCCCAATGCTCAGAGCTTGTTGTAAATTTGCTTATTTGAGATTTTTTTCCCAAAGTTCTGGTTTCTGGAAGGTGACTTCCCAAGGAGCTGGTATTTCCCAGCTATGCAGCCAGCCAGAGAGAGATGGATGGTGCAGAAAGAGAGAAAATGAATGGAAAATAAAGACCCTAAACACAAGAACCTTGAAAACTCGAAGATGTGCACAAACAATCCAAGAATGCAGGTGTGCAGGCATGTGGGTGTTTGTATATCCATATATCCACATATATACTTCCAAGAAGATGATTTTAGCCAATTCCATGAATTCAGGGCCTGGATATAAAATGCCCAGAACATGACTTAGCCATGTTGATCTAGAAACCTTCAATTCTTTCTTGTTATATTTTTATGTCATTGTTTCTATTGGAATCCGGTTCCAAATCTGCTTTTTATTGGATTTCCCTCCTGTGTTTATTAACAATATATTTATTTTAAGGATTGTAGTATATGGTCACAAACAATTTTTCGCTCAACATGAGCAGCCACAGGATTGTGGGGTTGTGACCTCCTTAGCCAGTCTCTGCCATCCTCTCCATCAAATATATTTTATATCAATCTTTCTAGTTCCAATTTAAGACAAATTTCTTATTCTCTCTCTGATGTTATCTGTAGACAGCAAAGTGTTCCCTTTATTTTTCAATGTAATTTTGTATAATTCAAAAGTGTTGTCATTTTCCTTCCACTCTTCCATTCAGAACTATCCTAATTTACTCTTTCCTGGGTGAGTCTGACTTCCTAGACCTCTGATTCTCTTTGTATATCCACATGTAATGACTCCCTGGATGCAGTGACCAAAAATGACAGTTCCCAAAGTTCCTGGTGAAAGAAACTTCATCTTTTGTAAAATTGCCAAAAACATTGGAATTTGAAAAAGAAAACCAGCAATTTTCCTCTTCAACAAATTTATATCAGAGAAGGAATCAGAAAACCCCTGCATGTAAAGTAGCCATGATGTTTGATTTCTGATGGCAATTTCCAGAAGGATTCCTGGCTGGTGGGAAAGAGGGAGAGCAGTTCTCTTCCAGAGGTCACTTAGAGCTGGAGGCTGAGGAGGACACTCAGGTACCTCAGATCGTTCTGGCTCTCACCATTTCATAATTTTAGCATAAGAAAAATTATATCCTAAGTGCTTGCTAATGAGTTAATGCACCATGCACTGGAAACCCAAGTACTGCAGTGTTTGGTGTTAGGAGAGAGCCACAAGTTCAGGCCCCGGATCTCTTTGGCCATTTTTAGAGGTGCATTAGTCCACAACTTCCATTAGGGATAAGTGAAATGGGAGTGAGTCAGCTCATCTTGAACTTCCCAGCTGAGCCCATTTTGGATGAAAGGTCACCTTCTGTCATTAGGAGCAAAAACAAAATTGGGGCAAGACTTGCAAGAGCAGCACAGACATCATTGTCACCATGTCACCATCATCCTCTCCATGACTGGTAAACTCCTTTTTCTATGAGATTAAAATAACTTCATCTCACTGCCTCTGAGCAATCAGCTCTGTCTCCATGTCCTAACTGTCCTCAAAGATGAATCCTGGAATCCCAGACTGGTTTGGGTTGGAAGGGACCTTAAAGCCCATCCAGTGCCACCCCTGCCATGGCAGGGACACCTCCCACTGTCCCAGGCTGCTCCAAGCCCTGTCCAACCCGGCCTTGGGCACTGCCAGGGATCCAGGGGCAGCCACAGCTGCTCTGGGCACCCTGTGCCAGGGCCTCAACACCCTCACAGGGAGGAATTTCTTCCCAATACCCCATCAATCCCTACTCTGGGTCAGTGTGAAGACATTCCCTGTGTCCTGTCCCTCCATCCCTTCTCCAAAGTCTCTCTCCATCTTTCCTGCAGCTCCTCCAGGCCACACTGAGCTCACCCCAAAGCTTCTCCTCTCCAGGCTGGACAATCCCAGCTCTCCCAACCTTTCCTCCCAGCAGAGCTGCTCCATCCTGGAGTCTCCTCTAAACCATGCAAGGAGTGGTGCTGCCAGGGATCTTAGGAAAAGGAGGAGAGGGGGAAGTGGAGAAGTAACAGCAGTAAACAGAAAATTCTGGCACCACTGGACTGAACAGAGGTGGCACCACTGACATCACTAAAAGTAGGCTCAAGTCTGATTTGGAAAGCAATTTAGAATATGAGCTTTTCTTTCCAAATGAGCAATAAGTGCCTTCCTCCACCCAGAATTCGGTGCTTTCTATTACATTTTAAATTGATTGGCTTTATGGCCCAGTTCTGGGGAATTGCCCTAGCATGATCTCGTCTGGCTTGTGTTTCTAATTCTGGCAACTCTAAATCCAGATGCCCTGAAAATCCAGGCTGTTGCTTACAGCACATACTGGAGGTTAATCTCCATTTTTGTGTACCCAGGCAAAATCCAGGAATTGGGATGTATGGAAGATTAGCCCACAAGGTGAAAAGGAAAGGAAGCCAAAGAAGAAATCGCAATAGAAAATATCCACATATAGAGTGTGGAGGTGTCAAAATAAACCACAACCATAATTCCACAACAAGAATTCAAACAGTTTTTTTGCATTATCTAAGATTTTTCTAATGGGAACAATGAAGTTGCCATCTGAAGGTGTGTCCTGCCACCAGGGTCAGTGGTCAACGGATGGAGAGATTCAGAAAACACAGTTCCAAGTCCATGCTCTTCCTCTGTGTAGTCTATATTCAGCCTCATTTAGGACATTAAAACCTCCACTTGGGCTGCCAGGTGACAAGAAGCCTCTCTACTGGATAAAAAGGGTTAAAAAGGCTGCAGGGCATTGTTGTGATGAAGGAAAAGAGGTTGTGGACTCTTCTCCCACGTACCAGGTGACAGAACAAGAAGAAACAGCTTTTCGTTGTGCCAGGAGAGGTTTAGATCGTGTTTTATGGAAAAAAGCTTCACCAAAAGGGTTGTCAAGCACAGGAAGAGGCTGCTCAGGGAAGTGGTGGCATCACCATTCCTGGAACTGATTTAAAAAAGTCTTGATGTCCATTAGGGACGGGGTTTAGTGCTGGGTTAAAGGTTGGACTCGGTCATAGAGACCTTTTCCAAGCTAAGTGGCTCCATGATTCCGGGATGTGGCTGCAGAACTGCCTCTGTGAAGGATGGGAAGGGCTGGGGGGTGGCTCAGAACTCTCGGTTTGGGTGGGACACATCACCCTGGGGGCATTATTTTGCCTTGGATCCGTGCATGACATTCCAGCTGCTGCCAGAGGAAGCTGTGCGTGCTCACCCAGGGCTGTGAATCATCCCAGGAAAGGCCGAGGAGAAGCTCATATATAAGTGGAGTGTGGAGGGTTTTTTTTGACACTGGCTATAATAAATATCAGCACATTTTAAAAAAAAATTGTGGGCTTAAAGGGAGAAAAAAAGCTACAGCTGAGTGTGGTTCACTAGAAGGAAATACCCAAGGCTGTTGAAACATTAGATAAAAAACTGATCTTGAAATGTCAGGAATCAGATAGGATAACAACTGTCAATTTTGTCCAATAAAACCTCCCTTTTATTTAGCCTACTTTTTTATTTTTAATAGCTATCCATTAAAAATGCTGCACCCACAATTTGCTGGTATTTGCTGTTCTGTTTTAATGCTGTCTATTAGTTCTTCCCTCCTTTCCTTTTAATATTTACACATATCATCAAATGCTGGGCAAAATTTTTCTGCTGGGAAAAAAAACAAAACCCAGAAGTGTAAACCAACTGCAAATAAGTTGCTACTGAGGGCATGGCTGGGCTTTCTGTGCTGCTCCAGTGTCCCATCGAGTTTCAAGTGGCTGAGGACACTTTTATATTAGAAAAAATCCATGTTAATATCATTTGGTGCATTTTTATTTCTTAACTTTGTCAGAAAACAGCACAACTGTTGTGGAAAAAAAAAAATCAAGTTATGCCTTAATAAATAACTATTAATGAGAGGGCTAAGACAAAATTGTGGCCAGGAGCATCAGTTTGACATAAGCTACTCCAGCCTGAAGGATTCCAGCTGGAAAAGCCCAGTTTAAAATTCTTACACTTCCTCCATTTCATGTGCACTCAGCAATGCTTATGCAGCTCAGATAATCCGTGCCTGTAGTTCATATATGGCGTGGCAAATGCCAGCAGTGTATGGAAAACAGGATCCAGCCTGCAGCAGAGCAGCCAGAACGGGATGAAGGGAGCTCAGCAGCACCTGAGCCTTGGGCTGAGCTCTCCCAGTGCAAACAGGACCCTCCAGCAGGCAGGGGAACCTCTGCAGTGGCTTGAGGGGGACAGGACCACCCCCTGCATCCAATTTGGGACCCCTTGTAGTGAGGCAGAGCTGTTGATACAACAGCAAAGAGAGGTCATGGTCCCTAAAACACCCCTGGGACAATGTGACAGAGATTTAACAGAAATAGTCTCTTCCAGAGAAGGGCTAGAGGTAAATTCCAGCTGATGATTCTGTTTCTCTGCCCATGTTTGATACATTAATTAAGGAACAGAGAGGGAATAAGAAAAGTGAAGCCTCATAAACTGCTTCACTAACTGCTGCACAGAGAAGACTCTCAATTCTCATTTTCCTCTATCAACATTTTCAAAAACACTAACATTTCTTCTTCTTCTTCAATAATTTCTAATATAGAATCCCAAGAATATTTGAAAGGGAGAGGGGAACCTCAATATTGAATATGAAGACACTGTGCAACATAGAAATCTCATGGGGACAAGGAGGGGGGTCATCAGGGCAGGGAAGGAGGTTAAGCTGAGCTTTGAGCCCAGTCTAATGGCATGAGCCTCTCACAGCCTGTGCAGCTGGAAGTGTTTCTGCCCAAGGCCACTCTGTGTGCTGGAGAGCTCAGCTCTGTGTTCTGCAAGCCCAGCACCCTGGCCTTCCCTAAATTCCAGGATTCCCATGTTCCACTGCGGAACATGGCAGGGAGAGCCATGGGATATTCCTTCTGAGCCCTGGGCCTCGCCCTGCTCCTGGAGAACCTGTCCCTGGAGCACGGGGCTGGCAGCTCTGCCACCCAGGAGATCCCAGCAGGGATCAGTGGTCCCATCAGGGAGCAGCACACCCTGCTGGGGCCTCACCTGCCACCCAGGGCTCCCCACAGCTTCTCCTGCCCCAAAGCTGGCAGCTGGAGGCCATCCCTGACTGCCCAGCAGGGCTTGTGGGCAGAAATGCAGCTGGAGCTGTGTCCAAACCCTCCCAACAGTCAGACCCAGCACCCCCAAACTACTCCTGACCTTAACAAACCCAGCGAGCTGGGAAGCAGCTCCCATTTGCAATAGTTACAGCAGAGCTTCCCTCCCCCTTGCACTCTTTATTGCTTTTGCCCTTGCCGTGGATTGCTGGGGACAGCGGGACTATTAAAGCTCAGAATATTTCTTTCTGGACAGTCAGGGTGAGCTTTGGGAGAAAACTCCCTCTTTTCTCTCCACCACTGCCACTTCTGCTGGGAAGGGCAGGGCAGGGCAGGGAAGGGAAGGGGATGGTTCCCACTGCAGGCTGCTGGAGCACTCAGTGCCTGCTGAGCAGTGACTGCAGCAGGGGAACGCTCTCCTCTGGTGGAAACAGAACCTTGTAAGGATGTTTCTGCAAGGTACAATAATTGCCCAAGCATCCACCTCTAAGTTGGGTCTCCCTCCCTTATTCTCACAATAAGGGGGGCAAAGGTGCATTTCGGTGATGACAGCTGAGGCTGGCAAGAGGCAGCCAGAGGGCACCTGCCAGCTCCCACCCTGCTGACAGCATCCCCACAGCTCCAGGATGGGCTTTGGCAAGGAGATAGCTCGCTTGCCAATAATAATAATTATCATTAATAATCGAGTGACGTCCTAATCTTGGTTACATCAGCCGTACCCTTCCCCGCAGCTGCTGCCAGTCACACTCACACCGGTCTCCGAGCAGAAACAAGGGCCGGGAGCTGCTGTGGCTGCAGGGAGATGCAGGGCATGGCCCGCGGTGACTTCTGCCCCCGAGCTGAGGGGACAAGGGGACATGGCCTGGACAAACCCTGGGAGAGCCACCTCTCTGTGTCGATTTGAGTCTCCTCAGCCCTCTGGGGGGCATAAAGGACGGGAAGGGAGGTGCGGAGCCGTCCCTTCCCTCCTCCTCCCCCGGGGCATCCTGCTGGGCTGTCCCGTGTCACAGCCGGGCAGGGGGCACAGGGGTGTCCGTGTGTCCCGGGGTGGGCCCTGCCTGCGGGGGGACCCGGCGGGATGTCCGTCCATCCCCGCAGCGCTCCCCGCTCCGCATTCCAGGGCATCCCTCCCCTCTGCCAGCCCCTCCGCACGACCCGACGGCAGCAGCCCCGTCAAGGAAAACGAGCGACATTCGGGGGCATTTGGGAAAGTTGCAAGGTCAGGGCTCCCCCCGCGCATCCCGACCCTGCCCCACGGGCGGCATCCATGGGGAAGGGGGGCTGCCCCCCAAACCCAGCGGGGTTTGCTCCCTTAGGTCGCTTTCCTGAGTTGCTGCCAAGCCCGCCGTGCGAGCTTGTTGCGAGAACAAACTGTTGTGATTCCCCCTTTGGCCCTTTTTCCCCGCCTCCCCCCCATTCCGAACGGGGGGTGTCAGTGCACGGAGCCTGCCGAACCCCATGTCGCTCCCGCGTCAGAAAATGAATGATGCAGCAATTTAATTAGGAGGGAGCGGTGCGTCCATATTGCACCGGCGGAGGAGAGCTCGGCAGCCGGGCGAAGATGCTGCGTGTCCGCGGGCGCGGAGGATGCGCCCCTGCCCGCGCAGAGCGGCCCCGGGGCGGCGGGACCCCGCGGAGCCCCCGGCACCTCCCGCCCGCACCCGCGGCTCTGCCCCTGAACTTTTCGCTCCCGAGCTGCGGTTCCAGTTAAGTCTCTCCCGGCCGAGCCACCGCGGGGTGCGGGAGGGGGATCCGCGTTCCGCGCGGAGCGGGGGATGCGGGATGCCCCGGGAGTTACGCGGGGATCCGCGCAGATGTGTGCGCGGGGCCGGGCGGGCGCTGTGCGCGCAGGGATGCGCAGGGATGTGCGCGGACAGCCGGGATGCGCGGAGCAGCGCGGGGCTCGCCTCCTGCCCTGCCCGCAGCCCTTCCCTCCCGGCTGGCCGAGCCCCGGGGCAGGCAGAGCCCGCAGCCCCCCGAGCCCCCTGCGCACCTCACCCACCAACTTTACCCTCCCGCTGCGCCCCCCTCCGCGGATCCGCCGCGCCCCGCGCAGCCCCGTTACCTGCGGCCCCTCCGCCTCCGCGCACACGCCGGGAGGATGCGGGAGGTGCCGGGTGTCTCCCCGAGGTGTTTGGCTCTGCGGGAAGCTGCGGGTCCCAGCGAGGCTCGGGGCGGGAGCGGCCCCGGGACGGGCGGGCAGCACCGAGCGGAGGAGGCGGTGGATGCGGGGGCAGCGGGGCAGCCGGAGCGGGACCCCCGGGCTGCTGCCCGCCGCATCCCTCGGCTGGCGCTCGCAGTCAGAGCAGCTTTGATTTCCTCTCGACTTGGGCTATTTGTTCCTTTTTTTTTCCCTCCTTTTTTTTTTCCCCCCTTTTTTTTCTTTTTTTTGGAAAGGGGAGTGGGGAGTGGGTGCAAATTCTGCTCCATCCCGGCGGCTTTTTTCCCTCTCTGATTCTTCTTTTTCCTCCCCCATCTGCCCGTTTCCCACTTCCCATCCTCTCCGCCAACCAGCCCCCTCCTTCCCTCTTTAAAAAAAAAAAAAAAAANAAAAAAACCAAAAAAAAAAAAAAAAAAAAAAAAAAAAAAAGCAGGGAAAAAAAAAAGGATAGGGAAAAAAAAAAAAAAAAGGCAAGGGAAAAAAAACTGTGTAGTCAGGGCTTCCCAAATGCGCGCCCCCGACCTGGAGCCGAGCGCGCCCCCTCCGTTTGTTCCCCTTCTTGGAGCTGATTTTCATGACGTGGAGGAGCCTGATCCAGGGCAGGAGCGGCAGCGCACACACACACACGCACACACACTCACACACACGCACACGGCCCCGCACCGCCCCGCACCCCGCGCACAGCCGCGCACGCAGCGCACCCGCGCTCCGCCGCCGCGCCCCAGAGCCCGCTCCGCGCTGCCGCTGCTGCCCGGAGAAGGCGGCGGCGGCGCTGGAGCCTGCAGCAGCCCCTCTCCTCCCTCCTCCATTGAGTGTGCCAAACAGCAGCTCTGCATCCTAAAAAGGATCATTGAGGGGCTCATTGCATTCCCAGCACGTTTCAGGCTTGCTTCTTTTTTTTTTTTTTTTTCCTCTCCTTTTTTTTTTTCTTTTTTTTTTTCCTTTTGCCTCAGCTTCAGCAGGAGTAGAGAGAGAGGGAGAGAGAGCCACAGAGAGGGAGAGGCAGAGACAAACCAGCAATCTTTAAACTCGAGCTTTCTTTTTTTTCCCCCTTCCTTTCTTTTCCCCCTTTTTTTTTTTTTTTTTTTTTTTTGGTAACGATGTGCTAAAATCTCTCCTGCAAACCGGTAAGTACAACCTTTCTGGATCCTTTTGTTTCCGCCTAGGGTCAAAGACACCCCCCTCTTCCAAAAAGAAGATATAATAATCCTCTTCATTTATTTTTTTATTTTTATTACAGCCCTTGCAGAAGAGAAAGAACTAAAGTGGCTAATATTTTGCAAAGGAGACAGAGAGATTGATACTGCAATATAGCTCTCGTCTCTCTCCCTTCTCCCCAGTTAGATGCTGGTTTTAATTGCAGAGGGTATTTCTCTTTTCGTGCTTTCAACCATCTCCTCTTTCCCACAGGGGAGGGTTTCATTTGCAAGTTGATCCTAAGGATTTCTGTTCCTCTGGCATTTCTCTCCCCTAAATGCATCTTTCTGCTCTTAAGTTTACGGATGGGGGGCAATTTTTTCTAGTTCTTACACGAGGAAGGCAAAAAGGACCTTTTTATTGGGAGATTGAGACTAAAAGCAATGATCGCTCCGAATCATTCTAATGGGCATTTCAGGGATTCAAGGAAGGCTGCATCACCACTGGTATTATTCCCATCCTTAGCGTTTCCCTGTGCCTATACATTTAAAATATCTGGTGAAAGGAAGGGTGAAACCATATGTTGAAGGAGCTGCATCTCATTAGGGCAGTATTATTTTCATCTGATTGGAGAAGAATGGTGTCTTCATTCGGAATCGTGTATAGTAGGATAGAGAATTTATCGGCTGGTAAGTGTCAAGGTATTTTTTTTCTTCCACTTTCAGCTTTTTAACCGGGTCTCCTGCTTGGTCCTGGGGGCACAAAATGCCCTAATCCAAGGCAGGCTGAGCGTTTCAATCCTAGGTGCCTCTTCAGCTGTCACTTCCTTTTAGATCTGCTGATCGCATGGGCATGTGCTTTAGAAAGATTCATCATCTCTAAATGCTTTAATCAGCTAAAATGACTAATATGTGGTGTGTATTTATCTGATAATATACCAGTTGCATTAATTCACCGGCGCATTTGCGAGGGGAAGATTTCCTCCCCAATCAGGGTCGTTAACCATTTACTCCGGTGAAGATACTGTGGGGGTTTCTGAGGGGAGCCGTTCTGCCAGGGACATCAGCACAGCCCGCGCATCCCCTGGAACTCGCGTGTGGAATGCATCGAGCCGGGAGGGAGGGAGATCGGAGGGTGGAGGTTCAATAACTTTGGGAGTTTGCATGGATGAAGGATGTGGTGCGACACTGGAGAAATGTGCCCACACTTGGTGTGTTTCCCCCCCGGAGTCGAGGCGGGCTGTGATGGCTCCCGGGCTAAAATTGCACCCGGGGATGAGATCCGGGCAGTTCGGAAGCCTGGGAAACGTGGAGAGACGCAACACGTTCGGTGTGCTCGTGGTGCCGTGTGGGGCTGCATGTGCTGTCCTCTTTATAGGTGGCATTTACCACGGGGAGGGGAGCGAGGCAGGCTGCTATCGCGTGATGGAGCCCTCTAACATCTCTCAAGTATAAATCAGGGCAAGGCTCGCCCAGCCGACACCCCTGGAGTTGGTTGGGAATGTCTGCCCAACAATTGCTGAACTTTCCAGGAGCCCGACATGAGTCCAGCAGGTAGGGGCTTAGGAAAAGGAGAGGGGCAGGGCAGAAATACTGAAATCTGTGTTTCTCTTCCCATTGCAGTTTTGTAAACATCAACAAATGATGAAACCTTCCACGGCAGAGACGCTTCATAAAGGAAGGATGTTGTGGATAATTCTTCTAAGCACAATTGCTCTAGCATGGACTACACCTATTCCCTTGATAGAGGACTCGGAGGAACTGGATGAGCCCTGCTTTGATCCATGTTACTGTGAAGTGAAGGAGAGCCTTTTCCATATACATTGTGACAACAAGGGATTTATAAATATTAGTCAGATAACAGAGTCATGGTCGAGACCTTTTAAACTTTATCTGCAGAGGAATTCCATGAGGAAATTGTACACCAACAGTTTTCTTCACTTGAACAATGCTGTGTCTATTAACCTTGGGAACAATGCACTGCAGGACATTCAGACGGGGGCTTTTAACGGGCTCCGAGTTCTGAAGAGGTTGTATTTGCACGAAAACAAATTGGACATTTTCAGGAACGACACTTTCCTGGGTTTGGAAAGTCTGGAATATCTGCAGGCAGATTACAATGTCATTAAACGGATTGAAAGCGGGGCATTTCGAAACCTAAGTAAATTGAGGGTCCTTATCCTAAATGACAATCTTATCCCCATGCTTCCCACCAATTTATTTAAGTCTGTGTCCTTAACCCACTTGGACTTGCGGGGGAACCGCCTCAAAGTCCTTTCGTACCGCGGGATGTTGGACCACATTGGCAGGAGCCTGATGGAGATCCAGCTGGAGGAGAACCCGTGGAACTGTACGTGCGAGATTGTGCAGCTCAAGAGCTGGCTGGAGCGCATCCCCTACACCGCTCTGGTGGGGGACATCACCTGTGAGACCCCCTTCCACTTCCACGGGAAGGACCTGCGGGAAATCAAGAGAAGCAAGCTCTGCCCCATGCTGTCCGACTCCGAGGTGGAAGCCAGCCTGGGCATCCCTCAGCTGTCCTCCAGCAAGGAGAACACGTGGCCTACGAAGCCTTCCTCCATGCTGTCCTCCTTCCATTTCACCGCTTCCTCCGTTGAGTACAAAACGTCCAACAAGCAGCCCAAGCCCACCAAGCAGCCCCGGGTGCCCCGGCCTCCCCCGACCCCCCGTGGCCTGTACCCCGGGCCCAACCAACCTCCCGTGGCTGCCTACCAGACCCGGCCCCCCATCCCCATCATCTGCCCCACCGGCTGCTCTTGCAGTTTGCACATCAACGACCTGGGCCTGACGGTCAACTGCAAGGAGCGGGGATTCCACAACATCTCCGAGCTCCTGCCCAGGCCCTTGAACGCCAAGAAGCTGTACCTGAGCGGGAATTTGATCCAGAAAATCTACCGCTCCGATTTCTGGAATTTTTCCTCCTTGGATCTCTTACACCTGGGGAACAACCGGATCTCCTACGTGCAGGACGGGGCGTTCATCAACCTGCCGAACCTCAAGAGCCTGTACCTGAACGGGAACGACATCGAGCGGCTCACCCCGGGCATGTTCCGGGGCCTGCAGAGTTTGCATTACCTGTACTTCGAGTACAACCTGATCAGGGAAATCCAGCCGGCGGCCTTCAGCCTCATGCCCAACCTGAAGCTCCTCTTCCTCAACGACAACCTGCTCCGCACGCTGCCCACCGACGCCTTCGCCGGCACCTCCCTGGCGCGCCTCAACCTGCGCAACAACCACTTCCTGGCGCTGCCGGTGGCCGGGGTGCTGGAGCACCTGCACGCCATCGTGCAGATCGACCTGAAGCTCAACCCCTGGGACTGCACCTGCGAGCTGGTGCCGCTGAAGCAGTGGCTGGAGGCGCTCAGCTCCGTCAGCGTGGTGGGCGAGGTGCTGTGCGCCAGCCCCGAGCCGCTGGCCCGCCGCGACCTGCGCTCGCTGGAGCTGGCCGCGCTGTGCCCCGCCGCCCTGCGCCCCGCCGCCGCC
>VYZP01049192.1:0-30027 GCA_013400635.1 Hypocryptadius cinnamomeus | reverse complement strand
GGCTGGCGGCGGGCGCGCTCGGGGCGGCGGCGGCGGGGGGAGCCCCGCGGGACCGCGACCGCCCGCCGCCCTGCGCCGTGGGGTTCGTGGACTGCCTGTACGGCACCGTGCCCAAGCTGAAGGAACTGCACGTCCACCCCCCCGGCATGCAATACCCGGACCTGCAGCAGGACGCCAGGCTGAAGGAGACGCTGCTCTTCGCGGCCGGCAAGGGCTTCCCGGACCACCAAACCCCCACAAGCGAATACCTCGAGTTAAGGGCCAAACTCCAAACCAAGCCGGATTACCTCGAAGTCCTGGAGAAGACCACGTACCGGTTCTGACCGCCGCCCCGCCGCCCGCCCGGCCCCGCCGCCCGCGAGCAGAGGATACAGCTGTGCGCTCTGCCCCGCCAGATGTGCGCGCTGCGGGGCAGGGCCCTTCTCAGATCAGTAATCGACGAAGTGCCTTCGCAGACTTTTGCCAGCAGATGTTAATCAATCATTATTTTTTATACTGAAACTGAGACTTTGACTGTGCCATGTCTAAAGGTATATTATTATTATATTATTATTATTATTATTATCGGGGATCTTTGTATTGATCCTGATCAAGTAAATTCTATGTGTGTCTCTTTCTCTCTTTTTTCTTTTCCCTTTTATTTTCTTTATTCTTGTTGTTTGTTTTGTTCGTTGGCTCTTTTTTTTTTTATTCCTTTTTTTTTTTCTTTTTCCGTTGGCAGTAAACTTCCTTGATATTTTCCCTTGGAGGGGAGGGGGAGGGAAGATGGCATTTTCTGGCCTGCTTTCTTCTTGCCCATCATGGCACAGATTCTGTACATTTATTTAAAAGAGAAAAAAAAAAATAATGCAAAGAAGCAAACGAGCGCAGTTTGCTGCATGCCTGGAAACTGCAAGAGGGAAGGGAGGGGAGGGTCTTGCTCGAATGTCTCACTCTTGTCTCTCTCCCTCCCTCGCACGCACACTCCTCACCCTCATCCTCCGCGCACCCCCCGCCAGCCCAGCCCCTCCAGGGGGGCTCGGGGGCCGCGGGGGGAATCCCGGGGGCAGTCCCGGGGGCTGGGGGAAGCCACCCGGAGCGAGCAGCCCAAAGGATGTCACCACGTGGCGCACACACCTAGGGGATGCTCAGTGACACTTCATCATGACGCCATGGTTTTTTTGGAGGACATCCGCACTTTCCTAATAAAAGCGACATGCAAATATACAAAGAAAAAAAAAAAAAGGAAAAAAAACCAAAAGCTAATGGGCACCTCTCACTAACAGCTTTGTAGGAAGCACTTTTAATGTTTTCTCTCATGCACCCATACACGCACACACGCACACACACACAAAGGTACAACAATGTGCATATATTTATTCTGTAATTTCAAGTGAATATAAATTGTAAAAGTAATGTTAAATCATTGTACAGTGATGCGTCTGGTATAGCTTTCCTAATAAAACGTTTTGAAAAAAAATTGCATATATATATATATATATACACCCCCAAATATATATATATATATAGGAATACAAAGCTTGAACCTGAAACTTCAGCTTCCTCCACAGAGATTTCCTTCCCCCCCCATAACCTTGAACGCTATTTTATTAATAACAGTTCGATGCACTGTGATGTTAACAGAGAAAAAAAAAAACCCTGTACAGCGTCTCTTGCCAAGATACCACCCGAGACTGTCACAAATCCGATTTGCGATCTGTATCCCTGCCGCACTGTCCTGACAGTTAAAAATATCGGGAAAATTGGGAGCGCATCCCTCCAGAGCGCTGCTTCCCGGCCTGCTGGAGGCACCGGGAGGCACCGCAGGGATGTTGCCGGTGCTGGCAGCGGGGTGAGCACTCAAAGAGCTCCCACCCCTCCGGATTAAACCGCATTTCCAATTTGGAGTGGGGGGATGCGATCTGGGAAAGCGAAGCATCCCAGCGGCCGCGCCGCCCTTCTCCCGCTGCAACCGGAGGGAGGCCAAAGACCGTGGGATTTCCCTGCCCGGGCGGGTCCCGGTTGGTATCTTGTCCGCGTTGGTGTCTTGTCCCTGGCGGTGTCCCTGTGTCCGGCGCTGTCCCTGTGTCCGGCGCTGTCCCTGTGTCCGGCTCTGTCCCTCTGTCCGGCGCTGTCGCTCTGTCCGGCTCTGTCCCTGTGTCCGGCGCTGTCCCTGTGTCCGGCTCTGTCCCTCTGTCCGGCGCTGTCCCCGCCGCTGTTGTGTCCCCGCGGGTCCCGGGCCGGGCGCGGAGCGCGGCTCCTCGCGGCCGCCAGGTGGCGCCCCAGCCCCAGCGCTGAGGGGCAGCGGCGGGGCCGGCGCGCCGGGGCTCGATCCCGGCATTGATCCCGGGATGGATCCCGGCATTGATCCCGGACCCGGTCCTGGATTCGATCCTGGATTCTATCCCGGCCTGGAGCCGCTCCCGACGCTGTTCCCTGTCCCCGTCCGCCCCGCCGAATGAACCCGCGGGCGCCTTATCCAGGGGCGGGCGGGGCCGCCAAGGGCAGCCCCCACAGCCGGGCGCTGCCCTGAGGGCCTTCAGAGAGTGGGGTTAATCCAGAAATACCCGATGTGTCCATCAGCACCATTTGTCTGAACAGCGGTCAGGGTGGTTTATCCATGTGGATCGAGGTTATTCCCCCAAAGGTGCTGCTGGGAGCGCTCCTGCCGCTGTCCCGAGGGGGCCGGGGTCTGTCACCTCCTGGCAAAGGGTCACATTGCCAAGGTCACCCTCCCCACCACCTGCTCTTCCTTGGGGAACAGCTCGGTTTCACCCTGCACAATATGTTTTAACAGAGATAAACCCATAAATACTTGTTCTCCCCACAATGACAGCCGCGGGCAGGATGCTCATGGTGAGCTTTTTCTCTTGGAGAGTCGTTTCCCCAGCCTCGGTAGCAGCTGTGTGTCTGGAGATGGAGGGACAGCTCCGAACCTCTGTAAATCTGGCATCACCCTCCATGCCATCAGTAAAAATATTACACATTGCAATTTCCTCTGTTGAGTTGAGATTGTGTTTCCTCACCGCTGCCTTCAGCTCTGACCCGTTGGGGTTTGCTCATTTGTTTGTTTTGCTGAGTTTTTAATAGATAGTGGAAGAGCATGCACGTGCTAAGAGTATTAAACATGCAAGTGCAAAGGCCAGATCCTTCTTATCATAATTGTAATAATTACATTGATAAGCCTACATGCAAGTGATGCGTGGAGCTGTATAAATCAGGTTAAAGTACAACCCCCAGTGAGAGTGGTGCTGTATACATTTGGCAATGTCCTCAAAGCCCCAAGTGTTCATACTTGTATCCAAATAGAGGAAAGCCGGTTGCAAATAATGTTTATATTTTAATTAAACTGCAGAAAGGCAAGAGAATTTCATCCTTACTATAGGCAGTAATCTCGCCCGTGGATGGTGAGCAGATCTATTTATTCAGTGGAAATAAATTTGTTCTATGAGAATGGAATTTTGTATTAAAAGAGATAATTTTTGGCTTACATTGAGTTATTTTTCTTTCCTTGCGTAGGAAACTTCCTTCCCTTGTGTACTGAGATGATTTGGGGATGATTTGCTCTGGAAGTGTTGACAATGTCTAAGTGTGATATCTAAAGGGTGTTTTGATGACTTTTATTTTGTTTTTTCTCAATTGTGTTGAGCTGAGGCTGAGTGGGTAGCAGCATTCCTTTCCACTGCAGGAAAAAAAGTGGATCCATTATCTCTGACCTGCAGTGGGTGACACTTTGCATGCTCCAACCCAGGTTCCTCCTAATTAATAGGGAGTATTAATGATAATTCTGTCTTTATCAGCAGTAACATTGGTAGCGTTAATGCTACTGGGAGGGAATCAAATAAACTCAAATGATCTGCAGTTGCATTAGAGCTGCTTGATGGGATGCTGTGTAAAATAAATATTTTTTTAGCTGATTTCATGGTTGAACAAGTACCTGGTGTCAGCCTGAGCAGCTCAGCCTGTGTTAGCAAAACCTTCAGCAAGTGTTTGGTTTATTCCCTCACTGACCATTGAAATTCTTCCTACAGGTGGAAAAGAACAGCAAGGCCAGGTAAGCCCCAGTCCCAGCCAACAGCTGCACACAGGGAAATGGAAAGGATGATCCTGGTGCTCAATTATTGGTGCTTTTTGTATTTTCTGGATGTTGTCATTGATGTCACCATCACATTGTACCCTAGGTTAAAAACTTTGTTTGGAAATGGCTTCATGGATCTCTTGAGTGTATCAACAGTGGTAGAAAGATGTCAAATGTTATGGTGTGAGTAATAATGTGAATTTTGGAAAGCCTGTTGCCTACTGCTCTGGTTAGAGTGTTATTGGAGAGTGTGAATCTCATTTCTTAGGAGCTTCAGTGAACATCAGTTAAGCTGTGGCAGCTCCAGATTTTGTCAGAGACCTTTCCAGACAAAACCACCATTGAGTGTGGCAGCACAGCTGATTTGGTTTTAAGCTAGAAATGTGTGGGTTTGTCCAACTTGTTCTCTGAGAACTTTGAAAGGAGGGAAAGGTCTCTCCAAAATGTGAGGCTGTTCTCCTGAAGCACCTGGGTGTGCCAGCAGCACTTGATGATCTCTGTGCTGCTTCCACTTGCTGCAAGCACCCACTTCACACGAAGAAGATGTGATGGTTTGGGTTGAGGTTTAACAGAAGTGTTCACGTGAAGAGCAGCATGTAGAATTTGGCCCTAAGTGTGGGAGTTCATTGCTCAGGACATTGCTTTACCACGGGTGCGACTCTGGGCAGCGCTCCAGCCACCCCGGGGTGAACTTGTTCCAGGATTGCCCTTCTTCCAAAGGCACTCGCTTTTACAACGTGGATTTATGGACACTGGGAAATCAGGCTGCTGTGTGCTGCATATTCCTATTTTCTGAGTTTTTCCAAGGCTTGGTTTTCAATCTGTAGCTGAGGTTCTCAGTGAATTTATGTATGTATGTATTTGTGTGTACACAATTATGTCTTTGTGTTGTGCACAGTACAACACGGTTTTTCTCCATGGGGGAAATGAGCATCGACCCAGGATGTAGCTCACAACAGCTCTTTGTACAAAAATTCCTATTTTTTAATTCTGGTGTGAGTGGAAATACATTTTTTTTTCCAGTTCTTGAAACATTTCTGGCTTGATTGGGCAGTAGAAGAATTGGAATGTGCTTGGAACAAACCCTTGAGTGGGAATGGAGTGGAGGCCCAATTCTGCTCCCTTGGAAGCCAGTGTTGAGACACCACATTATGCTCAGTTTTAGTCAACAGACTTGAATGAAGAGCAAAATCTGATCTCAGAAAATTACAACATCTATTAAGTGGATTCAAGTATTTTGAGACAAGTACTCCATGGGGCTGTTTCAGAATAAAATGAGTAATGGTACAGAGAAAATGGGTTTGCCATCAGTTCAGTGATACTTTGACTGACCCCACTCACAAATTAACCAAACAAATTTTAAGGCTTTTGATTTTAAAGACAAATTTGTTTAGCTCTAATGTCATTGGTGACAAACTGGCCAAGAAGATTACTAATGTAACAATTGCAAATTATTTGGAAATACTTTATTAGTATTATCTTTTTTCTTTGAGAGCAAGAATATGGAGGTCCCTTCCAACCCAGAGCATCTGTGTTTCTGTGATTGACAGGCTTTGACAACTGAGTTTCCTACAACTTCTTTAAAATGTCTTTTCCTTGATCCTTACAGTTTCCCAGCTGTAAAATTCTGTCCTTATCACATTTTTGTTCAGGTTGTTGGGGCAGTTTGGCAGATTTCTATGAAACCATTGACTTTGCTCAGAGAGCAAAACACAGAGTTCCCCAGGAGGCTGCTGGGGTGACACTTGTAGGTTACTTTTGATCCCTGTGGAGGTATTTGGAAACACTTCCCTGCGGTGGCATTTTCTCTGCTAAATTGGTCGGTATTGTGGTGGTTTTCAGGATGGTGTCAGATGGATAACTTTTGTGGGAAAATGAGAGGAAAAGGCTCAAAGAGCAGAGCTGTAGGAATGCCCACATTCATGCTGGGTGGTCTCTGTAGGGTGGGTGCTGCATCAATCTTGATATTTTTGGCTGTTAAGAATGTTGATCTGGAGTGTAGGGTTATTTTTAGGCATTATTTAGAGGTGTGGACATGCAAGACTCAGCTGTTGGGTGCCTTAAAAAGAAGATATATGAACAGAGGGCAGAGCAAATATAAAATATTCACAACCAAAGTCCTGTATCCTATCCTGAATCTTTAATGTCCATTTACTTTTCCCAACATCTTTATTTTTCCACTAGAATTTTCTAAATCTCTCAAGAATATCCTATATGTTCTATGAATCTGAAGAGATATTTCAGGTTAGCCAAGGAGTGACTCTCTCTGTATTTGGGAATTCCAGCAAAAGCCACTGCCTGTGGAGGAATATCCTGCCCATGGCATGTGGCACAGCAATTTGGCTTGTCCTTGGAGCACGGTGCCAGGGAGGGAGGTTCTCTGCAGTGATCAGATTTTGCAGTAGGGCCTGAATGATTCCAAGCAGGAATTCCTGAGTTGTGATAAATCACTTTTGGAATGGGAAAGACTTCATTTGTGCTGCTGTTTCTGGTGGCACTGCCATCCCTGTTGGTGGTGGTGGCACCTGGCACCATTCCTGAGGAGGGACTCCTGTGACAGTAACTCTAAAAACCAACCAAACAACCAAAAAAAATGCTGAAGAAATGTTTGGGACTTTTTGTCCTACAAGGACCTTATCTGAAGTTAATGACATTCCCCAAATGTTACAGTGGCATTAATATATTGCTTATTGGGGTTTTATGCATTTTTTTTCTTGCTTTCCTTTGCTTTTCCAGAGACAGTAGGTGGAGTACACCTTAAAGAATTATAGGAATGTATTTGTTGATCATTTTTTCAGGCTGCACTTGTTTAAAACTAAGTCAGTCCCAACAGTAACTGTCCTAAACTGAGTTTTATAGAAAGATACATAAACCTCTGGTTTTGTACTTGGTCTCTAAATTATTTTATGTGTTTAAATATATACAAAAAATGTCCATTATCTGAATTACCCTTGAACTAAAGTCCATCTTTGAACTTTGGAGGCTTTGCAAATCAAAGTTAATTAATAGTTTGGTTTTGTGGGGTTTTTTTGTTCTGTGATTGTTCAGTTTGATTTTATCACTGGTACAACCAGAGAGAGGGAAACATTGCAGTGTGAAAATTCTCATAATAAGACTTTAATTCTTGTGCTTCTTTTCTTTGGAGAGTGAAGGAGCTCTGCTCCAAGGAGCATAGGAATTGCCACTCAGAGCTGAAATGTCTTCACTCTGCTGTGTCCTGGGAGTGCCCTGCACAGTCCGACTCAAAGGGAGATGCTAGAAATTCCCATTAGTGAGATTTCAGGGTTGGATGGGACCAGCCAAGCTGCTCCACCTGAGAAATCCAGTTCTTGGTGTCCTGCACCACTGGAGCCGCTGGCCCCACGTGCACTGGGAGCACTGAGAAAATTCATGTTGTGCTGCTTCGGTGAAAAACGAGCTTTACAAAAATTAGGCATTGGCAATGGATGCTGGTCAGTTAAGTTTGTCTGTCATTTTTAGAGAACACATCCAGGTTTCTCTGGTGCTGTTAAACTGCCATGCAAGGGCGGGACTGATCAGTTGTCCCCAAAGCACTGCTGGAATAAATCTGTAGCTAAATGCATTCTTCTTAATCAGAGAGACATTTCCTGTGGCATCACTTCTGTTATGTTTTCTTGCAGTGACCCAAAAACCTGGCTGCTTTGGAAAGTGGATAGTATTGGCAAGCAAAGAAATATGGCAAGTAAAAAGTCTTTTTTAGATCTAGTTGATGTCAGTGTTTTCTTCAAAAAAAGGGCAAGTCACAGCTCTGAGGGGTCCTGAGAAGGAGTCAAGGCACTGATTAAGGCAGAGAGTAATTGTTCAGTCCATGCTTAATTCTCCCCTTCAGTTTTAAACCAGTGAAGAATTGAGGATGGATCTAACTGGTGTAGATAAATATATATATACATGCATTCCTCCTGTTAGCAGTGGGGGGCTGTGACACTGCAGCCAGGGAGGCTGATGGAAGGAAAGGCAATGGTTAAGCTGTGACAAGTGGGAATTTTGCCAAGGCTGACAGTGAGAACAGCACCTGAAAGTCAAGTGCCTCTCGCTGGCTTCGAGACAGCCAATAACTACATGAAATTCTTGTTGCAAACCCTTGTTTCAGAGCAGGTAACAAATAGCTCCCAGCCCCCATTTTTCCTGCCTTTAGCCCAAGCTCTCACCAGCCTGCAGGTCGCTGGCATTCCCAGAATTGCTTTTACCTGTCTGCATGCACAGATCCTCCTTGGGCTGAGGACACACCCTGACCCCTCTGTTTGTGCCTGGAGTGGAGACCAACTGAAAACACAGTTCTCTCTGTTGGGTTTTTCTGTAGAGTGGTGTATTGCACCTCGAGACTTCCCTCTGCCCCGCCTGGAGTGCCCTCAGCTTGCTGGCAGCCTCGCCAGGTTGGCCGTGGTGGTGTCACAGGCCTTTGCCAACCAGAGCCAACCAGAGTCTGTCCAAGCCTTCAGAGCACAAAGCCCTGATAAGAAGGATCTCTAACAGGTATGAATCAGGGAGAAGGAGGAGATGTTCCTAAAATTAGTTGCTGTCAGCTCCAAGCAGGAAGGAGTGCCTCGTGTGTCACGGAAACACTGAGTATGTGCTGTATATACTGTGTGTAAATCTAAGTATGTACCTATAATTACACTATTGAAGTGTAAAATTCAATCTTTGCAAACTTCTGGGAGATTCAGGAATGTGGCTTGCTTTGGACTGTAATTAAAATATGGGCATTTTGGTTAAAAATAGCTCCTTTCCGACCTACATTCCCGATGTAGGTCAGTGGAGGCACTTCTCAGACATATTAGCATTTTGGACACTTAATCTTAGCAGCATATTGCATCTCCTAGAATAGGTTAGGAGAGGCAAGGCAGGAGGAATTGCTGCATCTCGAGTCACCCAGAGAGGTTGCCAAGTTTCTCAGGCACCAGAGAGGCAGAATAATGAGGATTATATTTAATTCGGGCTGGAGAGACAACCGTGGGGTGTTGAGCAGAGGCAGCTCAGATCATCTTGGCTCTGTGGGGGAGGGAGAATTTATAACTCTAGCTGGCTCCAAAGCAAGCTGTGTGTGCATTTGCGTGTGTATATATATTTATATATATGTATATACAAATCTGGATGTGTATATAACACCCTGTGTATATATGTATGTATGTATGTATATGCCTACAGTGTACAAAATGTGTATCTATAGAAATGTATACATTTATATGAATTTCTATTTCTCTATATAAATAGTCATGCAACTAAGGGAAATCACATTTCCACGGCGTGTCCTTTTCTGTAACACCCCCCACAAAAAGAAGCTGCTTCCATTAATGTCATATTGGCACAAACGACTTAAATTTTCTTTCCTGTTTTGAAAGTAGTGGTGCTTAGTGGCTGAGCACAAGCCTGGAAGGTTTTTACTCTTCCAGAGGACTTCCAATAAATCATGAGCTGCTCCAGAGCTGTTCCACATTTGTGAAATAAAGCGGTGGCCAAAATGACTCAGGGCTGGTTTTATAGGCAAAGGAAAGGGGTTGTTGAGTGTGCATTGGAAACCTCTTCTATGCTCTCAGAGTTCTGATGGTGAAATATCTGCACTGCTAATTACTCTGGTTGCTGTTAATTTCCCAGCAATTGGCTTGAACAGGGGAAAAAAATTTCCTGCTCTAAAGTAAGTTATCTGAAGTCTGATTATGTTGCCTCAGTGATGTATGGATTTCCATTTAGGGTCAGGATGTTGGGCTGTAAATCAAGAATCCGAGCTCAGTGAACATCTAGTTTGGGATGTGTCTTTTCTGTTTGAATTGATTTTAAATAATTTCAATTCATCATCAGAACGAGCTATACCTTAATTCATGATAAGCTCAAAGAATTTCTCATTCCTATCAGGGTGAATTTTGCACTTGACTTCGGTGGGGTTGAACGAGGTCAGAGCGTTTCATTCAGCACTGGCATAAAAACAATCTTGTAGTTGTGCAACTATTAATTCAAATTGTAATTTTGTAATAAAAGCAGCCTAAAAATGATTTGCTAGTTATGTATTCTATGGTTATAGCACCTTTCTATGGATAAGATGTGTTGGAGTTGGTGTTGGTTTTGATTTTGTGTTGCTGATCCTTACTCTGGGTTTGGCCCTGGAGCCAGAAGCGGCTCAGCCCCTGGAATTCCAGGCCATAACACGCTGCATTTGAAAGGAAAAGCTGCAAAGTACTGATCCCTCAGCATTCCTTGAGCTGTGTGCCCAGAGTGCTGCCTGATTGCTGAATTGCCACATGCATTGTGCAAATATTCCAAGAAATGTAGGTCATGGGAGCGTGGATTTGTCACAGGGATTTTGGCTCCCTGTGGCAGAGCCATTGTCCAGTCCTGCAGAAAAACCTCCTTGTGCCTCCACCCTGACCATTCCCAGGCTGTCCTGGTCCTTGGAGCAGGGTGGAAATGTCCTGCTGCCCTTCTGCCATCATTTGGAAGCTGGGATGTGATTAGGAAAGAAAAAAGGGAGAATGGATTGTTCCTTCCTAAGCCCTTCACTTCCTTCAGGGAGCAGACAGAGAGACAAACATGAAATCATTGTGGAAATCAAAACAAACACCCAGAACATATGACACTGAGTGAAATGTTTCTTCTGAGCTTCTGGATTGTGCTTTGCCTTATTATTTCGTCTGGGGGAAATCAGCACTTTATGGGAAAGTGCTTCCCAATCTCTTTTGCATAAACGTTACAGTGAAACTTCTGTGATGTATAGCTGCCTGTTCAAGAAAATGGGTCATTTCCATACAAATGTCATATTTCTATGCAGAAAATATGCTGAATTCATACCCTATCTCCTAGTTAAAGCAATCCCTTTGCTGGTTTTGTGATTTCAGCATATTTGCCTGGCTGGAGACAACCAGAAGAGGAAAAGAAAAAATTTTTTTTTTTTAATTAACTCATGCAGGCCTAATGTCAGACTAAGCACTTGAGTGCAGCATCTCTGGGGCACATACAGGAATATCATACTCCGATGGCTAATTTCTTTTTTTGAGCAGGGTGAGCCACAAAGCTCAGAGAGCTGCTGCTTTGCTCAGAGTCTGCAGACTTGGGGAAAGAAGTTTTTCTGATGTGACTGTTCAAAAAGATGCCTGGATGTCCGTGTCCTCAGGGGAGCAGCCGTTCACACAGGAGCCCACAGGCTGAAGGCAGCAGGGGAACGAGGAGCTTTGCAAATCTCCTCACACTCTGCAGCAATCTCCTCCTCATAGCATGAATTTCATCTAAAATGAACCTGAGCTCCTGGCACTGCTACTTAGAAGAAACAACAAACCTACCCTGCCTCTGGAAAGCTGAATTTTCCATGCCACTTTATATTTGGGAAAGGAACAGTGGATTTTAGGATGGGAGTTACAAACCGAGAGGATGCTAGAGATGGACAACCAAAGAAATGCTGTGACCCAAAGCCTGCAGTGCCTGGTGTAAATCCTCAGAGCCCCACTGCTCCCAGCAGAGCAGTGCTGCTGGCCTTGCTGCTCAGGTGACACGAGGTGTTTGGTACCTGCTGCTGGAGCTTTCCAAAGAGCCATTAGAATTTCTTGAAATAATTCAGATGAATCTGCTCAATTTCTCAGCTCATACGAGCTTCAGCCAGCAAAGTTCTTGGGCTGCTTCACTCTACTGGAGGCATTTTTCTGCCTTTCACCCATGGGAATGTAAAGAAGTCACTGCTGTGGGATGTCCTTTGGTGGCAGAAGTGTCCCCAGCCCCCTGGCCAGGCTGTTAATTCACAAGGGGTTCTCAGGTTCCTGTTCAACCTCTGCACAAGCTTCTACACCCACCTAAAAGCTGCTCCTGTCCTTGTGTGCTAAGGAAATCTCCCTTTACCAAATCCTGCTTAAACCAAATAAAGATATTTCACAGTAATAATAAGGATAAAGCTCTACATAACACATTTTATTAATAAATAAGCAGGTATTGATCACCAAGGTCTTGTCTGGAGTATAAGACACAGCTGCCAATTTTTCCTCTGACAAAATATTTTCCTCCTCCTCCCCCTGGGAATCTTTTTGGTGCAGACTCATCCAACTTTGATGAGATACAATTTGTTCCCAAAGTAGCAAATGGGAAAGGAAAGGGATCCTAAGAGATTTGTGTCTTGAGGAGAGCAAAACATTCCCAGGAAGAGGCCTCTCCCACCCACTTATCCTACCTGCAGCTTTGGGGAATTGTGTTGTACCTAAACACCAAGATATTTAAAATTAATTAGAGTTTAACTGGAATTAAACTTCTGTTCCCAATTTCCTGTCTCCATGGGGAAGATAGTGAACATTTCTTTTCTCATAAAAATATTATGAGTATAATGTGCTTTATTCAATGTCCAGATCCTCTATTTAATGGAACTTTGCAGATATAAAAAAAAGGAGAAAGTTTGTTACTGGTATTTCTTTCTATAGGAAGGGTTTTAAGAATTAAGTAGAAATTAAACAAACAAGAAATTACATTATTAATATCAAAATAATTATTAGCATATCAAAATAGTGCCCTATGGTAATAAATCACTGACAAATTTGGATAGTGATGTGTTAGGATTAAGTTCTGAACACTTAAGGCTGTGGTTAAGTTCCTGAAGATTTTTCATCTTCAAAAATTCTCTATTGAAAAATGTCTGCTGTTTTTTAATTGGAAAACAAAATCCTCAGGCTGACTCTTATTATGAATATTTGGTAGGTGAAAAAAATGTGACTCCTTGAATGTAACTTCAAACAAAAACCTTTTCAACTTTGTTTTCATCTTAAGAAAAACCCTACATTTTTCATCTGAAGGTAACTCTCTTTTGAAGCATAGAGAAGCTTTCTGAAAATAATACTAATTTAGAAAAAAGTATGTTTTTAACAAAACTTTCTACTCATAGAAAGAGCAATTCTTTTTTTTTTTTTTTCTTCTTTTATTACCAAACTTTTCTGGGCTTTGGTTTGTGTCAGTTTTTTCTATAGGGAAAAAATGGTACCGTGGAAAAAAAACCCTCTCAAGCATACAAAGGTTTTGTTTTGGGACTCAAAAATGTTTTCTAAAAGATATTGCACATCTTGAACTTCAGTAATTTATTGCTTTAAGGGATAAATAAATGTTGTGTCCCTGGAGGAGTCCAAGGCCAGGTTGGACATTGGGGCTTGGAGCACCCTGGGACAGTGAATGGTGTCCCTGCCATGGCAGGGGTGGAACTGGATGGGCTTTAAGGTTTCTTCCAACCCAAACCATCCTGGGATTCTCTGCTATTAAGGATAAACAGAGGCATGAAGTATTGAAGGGAAGAATAATTAAACTATTGGTTGCAAAGGGCTTAAAATTCACAAAAAACCTCTAGGTTTCTACTGCCAGAAATGTGGATGTAATCAACAGGGGCTTGGGAATGCCTAATCCTTTGGAATTAATATCCAATAATTTTCTCACTTCTGGTATTACATTAATCCAAATGCAAACTATGACTGAGTTCATGATCTTTGTTGCTGCCACCTTGTCATTACTAAAAGTAATATTTGTAGAAGGTGAATAACTGAGAATAGGAGAACCCAGAGAAAAATTGTAATTACTTTTTATTTTCAGGGGCAGGCAACGCCACACCCAGAAGCTGTTCTATGTATAATCAAATTAATGAAACAACTGTAAAATTGAATTATTAATTATGGAGAGAATGGGGAAAGAGCCCAAATATGTGTCTTTAGTTAGTCCTGTAGCATTCAGCTGTGTATGGGCAGGCCCTTGACTGGTTAACACCAGAAATAAGATTTTTTTCTGAAGTTTGACCCTTTTACACATCCTATTTTATTTCCACAGAAAAATGTCACTGCAATATGAGGAGGACAGTCTCAATGGCCTAATTTATATTTATTTTCGCTTTTGTGCTACAACTCTTGTCCTGAATAACCCAATGGTCCTTGAAGGAGGGCAAACAAACAGGTTTTCATCTGTTTATTTGTGCATGAAACAAAAATTGTGCAGAGAGGCTGAAGCTCTGTGTGTGCCTAGGACAGGGCTGGCAGCACGATGTTCATGGATAAAGGAATTCTCTCTGGCAATGTCAGAACACTCAAATTAGCCCCCGGGAAAACAAAGGCTGTGCTGTGCACACCTGCAGCTGTGGGTAAACGAGAGAACAATGGCCATTGTTCAGTTGTTAATGCACTGAATTTCTGTCTTACCTTCATTATTGGCTGACTTTCAGTCCCTGTAATTAATGTGCCTGGAGTGGGTGGATCTCTTTACATTCGCCTGTTTCTTTTCACAGCTTAATCAGAGCAGGAGAAAAACTTAAAATTAAGATTCTCTGTGTTTTCCAAGGTTCCTGGTGCTGTGGTGAGCTGGTTGGAGAGAGCCCAAACAGGGAGATGAACTTCTGGAGATAAATTGATATTTGATCCTGAAACTTTCCAGTTGCTTGTGTTTCGGGCTGGTTTCCAATTCTTCTTCCAATTCTTTGCGGCACCTTGTAAGGAAGAAAGGAAACTCCAATATTCAGGAAGTCCCAAACTGTGGAGCCATGCGGCTGATAGCCAGGCCATTTCCTAGGAAACTCTGCCAGGGCCTCACCACTCTCTGAATAAAGGATTTCTTCCTAATATCAGAACCTGCAAGGTCAGCCCTTGAGTTTCTATAGGATCAGGTGAGTGTAATTTAAAGCAGAATTTACCTACGATGGTTTCCTGACATTAAAAAGCAACATTTTAGTTCTGCTTTAAGAGTGAAAATTGATCACAGTCAGCAATACACGAAGGGAAATAACAAAAGCTGTTTCTACAGTGGTTTCTCCAGTTCAGAAACCTACATTGGCTGGTACCCCACAGAATTCCATCCACAAGAGCACCCTAACAGAAAAAATCAGACTGTTTTTTAGTGCTCCTGTTTGGCTTTAGGCAGACAGGGAGGATGGTGAGGCCAGTCTCAGAATCTGGTGAAAAATTGCTGTGGATGGAGACTTTGAGTTCATATTTAACAGTGCATGAGAAACATCCACATTCCATGGGATCAATTTCCTTGGATCACCTGGAGCTGCCTTACTGGACAGAAGACCAGATAACAGACAGAGCTCTTAGAATTTGTTGTAACAGAAGTATTAAAACACATTTCTTGTAGTGTTTTACCTCAGTAACAAGAAGGGAGGAGTCTGCAAAGAACCTGTGGGCCCTGTCCTTGATGCAGCTCCTTCCCTTCCTTGCAAGCAATCTCAGCATCCTCAGCAGAAGCAACCTGAGCCACTGTCATGTTTGTTATGGCTCTACATATTTCACATTAAGTGTTATTTACTGTAACTCTGCCCATAAAGGACTAACAGCATTATTGGGAGCTGTCCTTTGCATGCCTGATGTCAGCTGCAGCTGCAGATCACATTTACAACTCCAAACACATGCAATGGAGAGTCATAAATTATACAGGAAACAACACAGAGTAATGAGAGACATGTCAGCTCGAGTTTCTCACTGCGGAGGCAGCACTGTGGCAGGCAAGATTTATTTACTATTCCAGCCACTGGCTTTTTTGCAGTCAATAGCTCGTCACTTTTAGTCTGCAAATAGGAATAAAGATGTTTTGCAAGAAGGAAAACAAAAGACAGCAGAGCTGCTTGGCCTCTGGGGTGAGTTACTGGAATTTTGGAGCTCCAGGTCTCACTCTGCACCAGCCAGTTGGGAAAACTCTGTAGTTTTTGCATGTCTCCCTCTCCTTATCTATTAGCACCACAAAAAAGCACCAATGTATGGAAAGCACAATGTGAAAGCTGGGAATTAGTCCCATTTTCCCTAAGGGGGACACACTGGTCCCCAAGAGCCAGATCCAGGAATCCTGTCGTCCTGAGTGCTGCCAAAGAGCAGGAACAGCAGTGGAGAGCAGAGAGGGACAAACCCGAGCAGGGGCCGGTGACAGCAGGGCCGTGGTGGCTCTGCAGAAATGCAGGGAAATGTCCCCCAGTGAAGGTGGCAAGGAAGAGGATGGGGGTTTCTATTCAAACCAGCTGGACTGGGAAATAAACAGGGAACAGTGTTCTGGATCTAATTTTTTGTCTGTCTTTAGGAGTTTGCATTGTGTTGGGGTGCAATGGTCAGACATGAAAAATTCCTGGTTTCCAGCCTAAAATTAAATCAAGGTGAAAATATTTCCTCCCACCTCAGGTGCAGGTTTTATTTGGGCCAATATTTCTGCATAAGCTTTCCCAGTGGGATTTATCTGTGCAGCAGCTGGGTGGCTTTTCGTGGTTAAAGAGAAGGCCTGAGCCAGCACAGGCACCTGCAGAGCCAAGGCATGGGGACAAGGATGGACACGGGGATGTGCCTCAGGGTTTGGGGACAAAGATGGACATGGGGATGTGCCCCATGGCCTGGGGACAAGGCTGGATATGGGAATGTGCCCCAATGGCCTGGGGACAAGGCTGGATATGGGAATGTGCCCCAGGGTTTGGGGACAAGGATGAACACGGATGTGCCCCATGGCCTGGGGACAAGGCTGGACACAGGGACGTGCCCCATGGCTTGGGGACAAAGATGGACATGGGGATCTGCTCCAAAACTGGACACAGGGATGTGCCCCATGGCCTGGGGACAAGGCTGGACACAGGGATGTGCCCCATGGCCTGGGGACAAGGCTGGACACAGGGATGTGCCCCATGGCCTGGGGACAAGGCTGGACACAGGGACGTGCCCCATGGCCTGGGGGTGCTTTGCCCCAGCATGGTGGAAGGCGCTGCTCATCTGGGAGCGAGCAGATCCCATCCCTGTGAGTCAGGGCAGATCCGTGTCTGCAGGGAACACTGCTCAAGCTGAGTGCAACATGCATGTTTGGAGGCTAAACTTAGTCCTCAGTTACTGGGAATGTCAGCTTGCATCATCAGTAAACTCGGAATGGAATTAGGCCAGAAGGGATTATGGATAATGTGTTTTATTTTGAATATTTTATCCAGGCAAATCTGAACTGAAAAATCACAAGAATAGCCTTTAACGAGAGGAACAAAACCATAATGCATTGCCTCTTTTTGTGTTTATTTGGGAAAAAATAACCACCTAAGGTTAGGAAAGAATTCTTCTGATTGCTTTTCCAGGGCATGGTTCCTCCCATGACTTTGTGTGGGCACATCCCTGTGGACACAGAGCACAGCAAAGCGAGCTGGCTGCTGCATAGAAATTCATGGAAACAGAGAGCTCTTTTCAATGAAAGAAGTTTCTTTCCAGCCACTAAAGCAGTTTGCAATACTCAGAAAAAGCACTGAAATTATTTCCTGGTGGACTCCATCACCATTTTATCATGTTGTGTCAGATTGTGCATGTTGCTGATGAAAAGCAAAAGAGCTCCCAAAAGTTATGTGGGCAAAAAATCCTTCCAATTCCTCACTGTCTTTTAAAGGCTAAAAGCCCGAAAAGTCAAGTTTCAGTAGGGTTTGTCTCTTTTGTAAGAGTATTTAGTATTATTCAATAGACTTTCCCATCTGCTGGGCTGGAAAATCTCAGTAGAGGAGGTGGATTTGGGTGTGATCAGAAATTCCAATGAGGGTAACTACAGTCAGAGGAAGGGCTGATGCTGCATCCATCATGAAGGCTTTATTTTAGCAGCTAGAATAGAAAAAATGCTGTGATTCAAGGCATGTATTCAACAGAAAAATGTATAAACATATATAAAAAAGGGAAGAAAAATGAAATTTTAGTTCATGCAAAGTCCCCACATTTGTTAATATTTTTATCTGACTTTAAACGATAAATTGAGACAACTTGATTGACTTGACCTTGACTTGAAAATCCAGAATATTAAAGCTTCCAAGAAAATAATATCAAATGTAAAATCTATGGAGTCCTTTGGAGCATTTGGATGCTCTAACTGTGTACAAGCTGTTGGATGTCACGAGTTTGTGCATTATTAATAAAAGTTGGAGCTTTGCATCTTCCCAGTTATAATTACTTCTCTAAATATCTCCAGGAAACAGAAGCATAAACTAGCAAGCATTTAAAAACCCTGGGTAAGCATCTTTTGGAGAAAGTGCCTATAAAATGACTCATGCTTCTGTTTACAGTTTGAAATTGGTTTTCAAGTCATAAAATAAGTGCAAGGTTCCAAAACTGCCCAAATCAAGGCTGTGGCTGGGAGGTCACAAGTCTGAGTTGAGAGGATCTTGCTGACCTAGGGATGAGAATCTCCACCAGGATTGAGGGATAACTCTTGGTTATTGATGAAGCTCAACAAAACAAAATATGTATAAATCACCTGTTTCAGGAAAAGAAACCACATAAAATCCATATCAGCAGCAGTTTTTAAACAAATGAAAAGCCACCCCTTCAAAGTCACTCATTTTTACATGTGTTCACCATGTATAAAACCCCAGTGATTTCATTTCTATGCACATGACTATTATTAGATGTAAAACACACACATTGCAATCATTTGTGAGATGTCCTCAGGACTTCGAGAGATCTTGAACTCTTCTCCAGAATGATCAAAATCTGTTAAAAATATCGTCTGGCTCATTGTAACCACAGAGACACAAATTCTGCTCGTTGGCCTCTGATGAGATTTGTCATTGTTACGTGAACTCCCTGACTGAGGATTTTGTCTCCCTAAATAAAATCCTGTCTAGGGCTGATCATGTCCTGTTTTATTGCCTTCAGAACCACGCTGTGCACTCTGTATTTTCCTTCAAGGAAAATACTTATGGTGGTTTGACTCTTTCTTAAATATCACAATAGGAAAGTCAGACCAACTTAATTTCTTTTTTAAATAGATTTATTTTTAATTCCTTCAACACTTCTCTCCATTGGGTTGCATCCTGTACAACAGAATGGTGATACAGTCAATATAAAGCTGATAACAGTAATTCCTTTTTAATTTATAGAGATGTTGCAGACTTTGCTGAAACACCACCCTAACGAGCTGAGTTACTTTGATGTTCATTTTCAGGAGATGTGACTTTGATGCAGAGCTCTGAACTGTCAGGAGAAAATTCCCAGTGTACAGGTCTGGGTTATAAACAAGAATTTGTTCCATCAGATGCTCACTCCATTTACAACCTTGTATTGTTGTTTAACATTTTTCCTGGGAAATAAACAGATGTTCAGCTGTGGTTGGCCAGAAATGGAAAAGAGTTAGGAGGAAATTGATCCCCCACTTGAAAATTATACTGAGGAAATACCCCCAAAACTCCACCTTTTATGCAAGATAAGCATGCCTAGAAGAAACCAGAAAAAAAAATCCCAGATTTTTAATTAAAAATTGGTTTTAACACAGACTTAAAACATGGCAGGGATTTAGCCTTGAATTTGGGCACATGGATTTCAGTGCACTTGGTGGAGATATCTTGGGGTTTAATTATATGTTTAAAAAGCATATTCTGCATTTAAGTACCAACAGTCATTTGCTTGAGAACTCTCTGAATTTTGTGTAAGTGCCACACAAGCACAAAAGTGAATGTAAATGAGGTTCTAAAGCACAAGGATCAGATATTTCATTCAATAAAACACCCCAGAAGTGCAGAATTTGTCCAAGTACAGATGCATTGAGACAGGGGTCTGAGTGGGGCTTTTCCAGCTGCAGTGATGACTTTTGGGGGACCCCAAAAACACACAAAAGCTAAGCCTAAAAGATTTCTACAGTTTCCAGTTTCAAACTGAAGATGTGGATCTGGACAGGGAAGTGTAAAATGTCAGGGCAGACAGTGAAACTCTCCCAAAGTTGAATCTCCAGTGTCTCAGTCAGGGTTGGCTGTGCAGGGAGGACTCAGGGAGTGCCCCTGACATTGAACAATAACTGTGTGATGCATCCATATTGCAAACATTCTTCTTCCTTTTTAATCAGAAGATGAAATACATAAAGTTTTTGAAGAGACATCAAGAACTTAATCCTTTTGGATTTTATTTTACTAACATAAGACCCAACTGTTTGCATTTTTCTCAATTATTTTATTTATTCTGGCAGGGGCAAACATCCCTAATAGACATCCAGGAGTTATGGCAATTTACAGAGTAGATCTCCAGCAATCTTCCAGCTAAACTGAAGATGATTTTCTGAACGCCAGCAGTGCACACCTGGAAAACTGAACTGGCTCCTCATTTAGAGCAGGAGCTGACCAAGCAGCCACTTATTAAATCAACAGAAATACCTCTCCCACCCCAGGCTACAGACTGTGCTGCTCTGTTTGCATCTGCTGTTTTCCCTTGTTTCCAAACGCCTCAAATGCCAGCCGAGGAGCAGACTTGATCCTGCTCCAAGCCTCCAAGCAGGGCTCAGTTCCTCATATTGCTCCCAGTAGCAGTTCCTGCAGGGGAAGTGTGGAATCCTTTGAACCTCTCAGGGCAATCCCCAGGGCCTTGCCCTGGAAGAACAAACTATAGAGTCTCCACCAAGGCTGAAGGAAAAGCCTTCCCATGGAGCCTCACAACAGTGATCTATTGGACACTGATCCACCCCAGTTTGTGCTCCCCATACATCCCAAATTCTGGTAGTTTGTCCTTTCCCTGTTTCTCCTTTGGTTGTGGTATCCCTGGTGGATGGGCCATTTTCCTTGTAGGGCAATGCCCTTTGCCCTGCCCTTTGTGCCCTCAGACCACTGGCCACTGACCCCATACTCAACCTTGTGCACACCACATGGTTTGGTCTTTTGTCCCTGATTCCCTTCGGTGTGCTGGAATAAACCTTGGCTGGAATTTATCACACAAAGGCCCTTCTGCCTCTCTTGGCTGAGCTGGCCATGCTGGGTGTGCTGTGTGCACTTGACTGCTTTGCCTGAACACCTCCCCAGGTGGCTTTTCCACAGGAAATAGGGAGCAGCTTCCACCATCTAAACCCCGCGTTGCTACAGGGAAGAGCCGGGATCCTGGCGCAACCCACACGCATGAGGAAACCCTTCCTGCTCCACCAGAGCTGGGGGAGCCAGGACAGGCAGCTCCTGGGTGTTGGGACAGCCACCACCCTTGGGGAAGTCCTGGCATATTCCTGATTAAGGAGAAAAGAAAGAATTTAAAGGTATGGGATGGGCAGGTGCAGATAGGGAGGATAAAAATCCCATCCTACCCTGTGTGGATGACAGCGGCTGCTTAAGGCAGGTGATGGAAACTTCAAGAGCAAGCTCAAGGAATGATTTCAGATATCTCCAAGACTTCTCTCAGTATTATTTGAGCTTGAAACAAAGCAACTGTGGCCACACAGTCCTGGTTAAGTGTGGATAAAAGACAAAACCCCACCAAGAGGCTACCCCTGCTCAAACTGAAACTATCAGAGAATCCCAGGATGGTTTGGGTTGGAGGGACCTTAAAGCCCATCCAGTGCCACCCCTGCCATGGCTGGGACACCTCCCACTGTCCCAGGCTGCTCCAAGCCCTCTCCAGCCTGGGCTTGGGCACTGCCAGAGATCCAGGGACAGCCACAGCTGCTCTGGGAATCTGTGCCAGGGCCTGCCCACCCTCACAGGGAACAATTCCTTCCCAAAACTGAGTTGGACCAAAGAGAATGCCAATAAAAGAAAAGCAGCTAAAATGGGAGTAGCTGAGGAAAAGTTTTGCTGTTGTCTCCTGGATGTCACATGAGAAAAACAGAAGGTTTTTTCCCATCATGTCAATGATTCTCCACCTCAGCTCTTGGAAGGTGGAGGGTAAATTAAATTAATTTAAATTAATCAGGCACAGTCCCTCTCCTCTCTGACAGTGCATCTAACCACCTTTGACTTTCACTCTTAGGGTAGGATTTATTTTGGAAAACTAGAAAAAAAAGTCTGCATTATTCTTCAGACAGGAAAAATTACATGTTAAGAACCAGCAGCTCATTGTCTAAAAATAATTTACAATTACATAATGTTTTCCTCTTTCAGAGCAAGATTCATGGTAATTAGGCTTGTTAGCACTTTTTTCAAAAAGTTGTTCTAGCTCTTTGTCTGTGTGATTTGAAGAGGTGGCCTGGATCAAATTCATTCTATCCCAGTACCTGGAATGTCATCATCCCTTGGAGGTAACTGATGCCTTTGGGAAGGGATTGCCCAGGCTGGAGGTGGAAACCACACCTGAACTTTTCCCTGCATTTCCAAACCATCCTTCCCAAGGCAGGGGTCAAGCACTCTGCTGTGCTTTCTGTCACATGTAAATTCATTTGTTTCATTAAAGTAGTTTTGGGACAAACTACTGAATATTCAGATGTTTTAAAATGTTCGTAATTCCCCTTGGAACTGATGAGGTTGTGCAGTTCCCCCAGTGGCCAGAGTGTTCAGGGAGAATGTCAGGACAGGCTACATGTCCTTTTACTCCCAGGGCTAGACACAGTATGGGGTTTGAGCTGAGCTAACCACCAGGAAATTCCATGTGCTGATTTCCCCTCACCCTGAGGAAGCCAATTTTTCACTTGTTCTCTTCACAGTGGACGGAAGAAAGGGAAGAGAATGAGCAACTGCAGCAAAAGAAGAGATCCATCAATGTCACTGTGGCAGGGCCAGGTCACTGCACTCCAGAGTGTGACACTACAAACTGGGGCTGCTCCCTGGGAAGTGAAAAGCAGCTCAGTGAAAGCTGTCAGACAGCTGGGAGCTCCAACACTGAGAGATGGAAGTGTGAGAAATATCTGAGTCCTTACCTGGAGCAAATAGGAAACGTGAGCACAAGGGTAAGCCCTGTGTGTGAGGCAGGGACAGGGACAGGCAGGAGGTCAGTGATATCTCTCATTTAGTCTGAGGCACAGCAGGAGCTTTCTGACACTGGGTTGTTCCTGAAGAGACTCAACAGCAGCAGAAAGGCCACAGAAAGCTGTGACAGCAGCCCTGGTGTCTTGGTTTGAAAAGACGGGTGTCTGGAAGGCAGGAGAATCCCTTGAAATGGAAAATGTAAACTCCCTCCCTCTGAATTATTATGATTTTGAAATTAAGGGGCTCTCAGGCACAGATATGGGAGTAAGAATACAGTTCTTTATTAGGGGAAAATTAACATTAAAATAAAAATGCAGTAGTACAAACCAACACTGCCAGAGTCAGAGCAGGAGCTGAGCCCCTGTGGGTCAGGGTGGTGGCACAGTCCCATCCCATGGGGGCTCAGCCCTCCTGCAGTGCCAGCTGTGGTTCTGCTGGAGCAGGGATCCTGGACAAGGGTGGAGTTTTCCTTTGAAGCTCCAGGGCTGCTGGCGATGGGCCTGCTCTCCCTCTGGGAATGCAGGGCAGAAGAAAGCTGCTCCTCTGGGAATGCAGTGGGCAAAGGCTGCTGTGGTGTTCCAGGGGCAGATTGTATCCAGGTAGGAATGCTTGGCTCCTCCCCTGGGCGGAGCATCTCCCCATGGGAAGATGGAATTTTCTCAGCCATGCAGGAGGGACACTCAGTGGCCATGAACAGCAGAGATCTCCTGGAGGGAGGATTGGCTGTGGGAGAGAGAAAGAAACCTGCCCAATGAACAGCAGAGAACTGCCCCAGCTCTGACAGATGGGAATTGAACACACACCCCAGCCACAGTTTACATTTCCAACCCAAGACACCTGGAAATCAAGAAATCAAGAATCCATGGAGCAAGGGCACCGTGGACGAGCGGCAGCACAGGTGATAGGCACCACTAAGCTAATCATCTACCCAGGAAAAGGGGAGATATAAGCACAGGAGCCCAGGAAACAATCTCATTTGTGATGAGATTTCCAGCCCAGGCAGCTGCAGCTCCTGGTAGCTGCCTTGAATGGGGTATTTTAATTCCCAGTAGTTTTTTCCAACATTAGCTCAGTAAGTAGCCAAACTAAATATTAACTATTTCCTTCTCCTTTCTCCTGTTTCTTGTTTAAAAAGATCATGGTGCAGTTTGGGTTGGAAGGGACCTTAAAACTCATCTTTTTCTGCCCTCAAGACTTTCCCAGGGTGCTCTAAGCCCCATCCAACCTGGCCTTGGACACTTCCAGGGATGCAGGAGCAGCCCAGCTTCTCTGGGCACAGTCATTCCCACACTTAGCTAAAAAGAACCAATTTCTCTGTATTTAACTCTGTTTTATGAGGTTAAATGTCCTTAACCACAAGCTAAATGCCAGCGTGTATAGATCTGGCTGCTGAGATTAGTTTTAATTAGTTTTAATTAGTTTTAATCAGTTTGATTGCTGGTGCACAGTTCAGTGTTGATGGCTCTGGGTTGTTCTCTGAGCCAGCACAGCCCCCTTGGCTCAGCACTCCTTGCTCCACTCTGCCTCACTAAAAAAAAAAAGGAATTTGGGAAAACCATGACGTTTTCAGCAGTTTAAGGCTGGAGTCCGTCTAAATATGCTCCCATATTTGAGCTGGGATTTCAGCAGCCACCAGTGGAGCTCTCGTGACAGGTCCTGCTGCTCTCACTGAGCTGCCCCTCTGGTGACATCTCAGGGCTTGTGCACAGGATCTGTTCTCCCACTGGACAAACAGGAAATTCACCCTGTTACATCTGTCTTGCCTTTTCACATGTTCTGAGCATGTTAGAGAGCTCCTTTGAGGTTGCAGTAAATTCATTTTTAACAAATCAACAGCCTCAGCTGGACATTACTTCTAAAAGAGGTAAAAAAAAAAAAGCCCCCAACATCTTTTCCTTTTCAGGAATTTTAGTAACCTGTAGGAAACTCCATAGTTCATCTCAGGAGAAAATTGTTCTCTGTGTGTGAAGTGCTTTTCAAGGAATAAAACACATTTCTCAGTGCTTGCCCACTGGTGTAATAATGCTGTAATCTGTGCTGGGTGAATTGTCCTGAATTGGAGATTTACTTCACAGAGTCCTTAAAGGGTGATTGATTTAAACCCTGAGATTAGGGGGCACGATTTCAAACCTGAATTATTTATAAGTGTTGCTAATTGAATAAGTTAGTGATGTAATTTATGGAGCTTTCAAAGCTGTCACTTGTGTTTTCCTTTTGCCAGTGGGGTTTCTCTGGGTCTGGATGGGCCAGAGGAATTTAGAGGGTGGAGTTCACCCTGATCATCCTCTTCTGCCTGGTGACAGTCACAGGATGTGTTCTCCTTGGATTTTAGCATCAGCACACGTCTGCTCAAGGATCAGGAGACTGAGGGAGCAGAAAAACTGTACGGAGAAAACCCTATAACCATAGAAACATTTACTGGTACCTCAGAAACCACTGCCTTCCAGGGATGTGATGCAGAGCACCTGCTTCACTTCCAGTCCCATTCTGTGTAATTCCATTCACACACAGGGACTGGAGCAAACAGCTTGGAGGTGGAAATGGCAGAAAAATAAAAATTATTGCTTATACACAGCAAACACCTCAGTGTTTTAGTAAAGCTGCCCATCCAGACTAATATCTGAATATTTTTTTTCCTGTTTCTGTCAAGAGCCGGAGTTTCCCTGGGCAAAAAGCACAAGTGCAGCTGATGCAAAGAGGCAAATCTGGGGGTGTGTGTCCATCTCAGCCCAGGGCACATCCCTGCACTTCACAGTTCCAGCCATAAACAGCTCCCAAACACATAAAGTAACTGCTACTGCAAGTGACTCTGTATGGAAGATATTGTATGGATTATCCATTGAATTCTTTCACCACATTTATGTTCTAAAAAAGAAATAAATGAAACCAAACCCACCAATCCAGAGGTGTCCAAGTGCCCTCAGAGCAGGGAAGTGCCAAGATGAAGGTGCTCATTAAATCAGCCAGGAATGATTACCTGTCACAGGGCTGGCCCACTTGGATTAGCAAGGCTTTGAGTTTCATTAATTGAGGGTTGCTTTTTGCTCTTATTAGTATTGTTTTCTTGCTTGGGATCCTCTGTAATGATTGATTTGCAATTATAGAGGGCACAGAAGACGGACTTGGCAGTCAGCAGTGCCTGACTGATTAAACAGGTACAGGGAGGGGGATGAGACACCTGAGGGACCACACTGAAACAATTCTCTGGAATATTGTCTCTGGAAAATTTCCCTTAGGTCTTTGTTTAATTTCATAAAAGTACATTGTGGTCTCTAAAGAAAAAATTACAATGGTGCACCAAACCTCTTAATTACCCAGGTAATTAGAAAGCCTTCCATCAGTATTTGGCTCCACTTGAGCCCCCAAAAGAGAGTCAGTGTAATTCTCTGTGTGTTTATTTGTTTAAGAACCTCTTTAGGCATAAACATTTTAGTGGTGATGAGGTGATGTAGTGATTAATATTTCTATAATGAACAAATAAGCATATATAACTATATATTAATAACTATCTCAGGGTGATAAACACCCTGAAAATTAATGTCTGTTTGTGTAAAGTTGAGAAAAAGTTGTGCTACTCTCCCTATGTGAGTATCATGTCTGCTAAATGTCCCAAATATCACACAAAAAGAGAGACAAACAATTCCTCTTCCAAATAAAGATTATGGGGGGTTTAAATATTTAAGCCAAGCTTAATTTCACTTTTTTTCCCCTGGGGAAAGCTGTGACAGAGAAGCAGACTCCAGACTGGCTTGGCCAGCAGTTTCAGGTGTGACTCCTCTTGTGGTCCCTGATGGTGCCCAAAGGCTTCCCTGGGCATCTCCTCCTGATGGATGGTGGGAAACATCCTCAGGGATCTTGTCCACAGGCAGATGAGTGCCCACACCACCACCAAAATGTGCTATTTTCTCTCATCTGTCCAAAATAATGGGATTTTGACGCTTTGTTTAGCAGTAAAGATAAATAACCCCCAAAGAAACCAACTGCATCATCCAAGGGTCTCCCACAACCCAGGGAACCAATCAAAATATTACATTTATTCCTTTTGTGGTTAATAATGCTCATTTTCCTCTTAGATTTTGAATATTTCTACTTGGCAAATGCATCAGACTTGGAAGTGTCTTGAGTTTCCATCAGCCATCACTTCTAAAATGAAACAATCCCAAATAGGATGCAATTGTGAGTTAAAGCAGATTTAAAGCAGGGAACAACTGCAATGAGGCTGATCCTCAGATTTGAAGGTTATTTTCAGCTTCATTAAACCCAGAGCTTACAGGGATCTGCAGGAACCCAGCCTTGCCCTGGAAGCACAGAAAATTGCTTACTTTGAGATGCCAAAATACCTCGGTGTTTATAAGCATCACCCACAGTTTCAAAGGAATATCTTTTGTCCACTCACTCAATGGAGTTTTAAGTAGAAACTCTTTTTTTTTTTTTTTTTTGCCATATTTTTGTGTGATACTTGTGACATTTAGCAGACATGATACTCACATAAGGAGAGTGGCACAACTTTTTCTCAACTTTACACAAACAGACATTAAGGGTGTTTATCACTTCAGGTGCTAAAACTGCAGATAGATATTAATATATAGTTATATAATATATGATTATTTGTTCATTATGGAAATATCAATCAGTACATCATGTCCATCCCTGAGGATGTTTCCCACCATCCATCAGGAGGAGATGCCCAGGGAAGCATTTTTGGCACCATCAGGGACCACTGGAGAAGTCACACCTGAAGTGTTGCTGGCCAGGCCAGTCCAGAGTCTGCTGCTCTGTCACAGCTTTCTCCAGCGCTTCCCATAGCAAAAAGGAGTGAAATTAAGCTTGGCTTAAATATCTGAAATCCCCATAATCTTTATTTGGAAAAGGAATTTTTTGTCTCTAATGAACAGGAGAGGTAAAATGCACAAAATTAAATTAACAGAAGGAATGTTATTAATGGAATTGACTTTTGCTGTGTGTTTTGCTAACAGCTGGAAAGAGGAATATTGATCTGTTCTTGTTGATTTATCTTGTACAGACAAATACACTCATCTCTGAATCTGTTTTCAACTCCAACTTCCTATTCCTTGAAAATTTAGCTGTGGCTTCATGCAGAATTCGCTCCTGGAGATGCGGCAGCCTTCAAATGGAATCTGCACCATGTTAGGGATCGCATTATTACTTAAATCTGAGCTCACCTAAGCTTGGTTTACTCCAGAGCTGCCACTCAGCCATAGTTTCTCTCCTCCTGAGGTGATGCCAGCAAAGGGCTCAAACCAGGTCTTGCTCCTTTTCCCCAGCAGGCAGAAGCTGCCCCTGATTTGCAAATCTGATGGAACAGATTATTTCTGGATTGTCTCAGCCTGCTCAGAGCCCTGGGTGCAATCAACAATTTGGAATTTGTGCCTCTGATCCCCAGACACATTTTCTGGGATTTTTTTTCTGAAGGGAGGTTTTGGTGGGGGGTTGATGTGGGGTGAGGGGGTGGTGGAGCTCCCTGGCAAGAACCGTGGTTATATATGGAGTGGGCATCATTAGCAGCTAAATTGTTAATTAATTAAGCATGAAACATGCGGGTGGACACTTCTGCTGGTGAGCCATGGGGATTTATGGCTCTTTAAGGTGTCCCTCCTGTGTTTTGGTACCTCTTTGTCCCCCCAGAGCTGGCAAGGAGGGCTCACAGAAGAAGGTCTGTGCTGGAAGAGCAGGAATGGGGTAAAAATTGCTGTGCTCAGCCTCCTCCTCTGGCAAATGGATATTCCTGCCTCTGCTGGTGGCCTCTCCACAGGATCTGAGCCTCCTGGTTCTGGGCTACATCCAGCTGGAGTCAGGAAAATTGTGGCTCTAAATTAGCCCTGTGTGTGACTGCACCAAACACACACATCCCACACACCCCACTCCCGCTCCTCGTGTCTCCTGAGCCTTCTACCTGCGCCTTGTTTTAGTTTTTATTTTCTTTGCAAATTTGATGGCTGTGGGGGAATTCGACTTGAGACACTAATTATGCACTGTCAGGATATAATTACTAAAGAAGGCAATGCAGAGCATGATTTGGCCCAGTGAAACATCATGAAGTTAATTTGGTTTGCAGGACTAAAATCTGAATTAGCTCACATTTTTCTCACGATAAACAAGGTCTGTTATAGAAATAATCACATTTATTTCCTGGCTTTACTACATGTTCCTCCTGTAAACTGCCTCATCTTAACATTGAGGTTTGAAGAGTTTTAAAATGCAAAGTGTGAGCACACAGCTTTACTCTGAAGCATTTCTTTTCCCAGCTCCAAGGCCAACATCATTATCTGTCCCTCTGAGTTGTCCCCAGCCTGCTTTAGATAACGCCTGATCTGATGATAACAGAGCTGGCTCTTTCATTTACAGTTCTGCCACTGAGCAAGGAGCAGATTTTCTGGACAGCTCTTAATGACCTTAAAGCCCTTGGGAACTTTGATATTGCCATAAAGAGAGGAAATATCAGGGCAGTTTGGATTTGTGAGAGGATGCTGCGCTGGCAGCGTGCCAGGGCAGCCCTGCCAGTCAAGGCAGGGGTGAAATTGCTGCCAGGACAGGAGGGAATGTCTGATCCCTGTGCTGTCAGCCCAATCTGATGGGATTTGGGCATTTCAAGTGGGAAATAATAAAACACTAAGAGGAATATTACCATCTTTGCTAGGTGTTATGTGTGGACTGAAATGCAGTGACAAACTTCCTCCTGTTTGCAGAGGTACCCTAACAGAAATCACTGTGATAAACTGCACAGCTTGTGCAGATATCCTTGCACTTAAATTTTCGAGAAAAATGTGAGTTTTAAAAAACTGTCTATACATCAGCTCCCAAGTTATTCTTTGCTGCCAGCTGAAGAAGCACTTGTGCAAATGAAGACATGTTGTAATAATAATTTATTCTGGTAGTAAACCTTCCAAGCAGGAAGACCTTTTGCATGCAAAACACATAAAACCCTGTAACTGAAAAGTGAGCATCAATATTTTATGTAACCTGGTGTCACTTCATTCCTCCACCCGTTAGGCACAGAAACTTGGGGATATTGCCTTGATGCTGTTCTTTTGTATGAGGTTTTTGCATAGCCAGGGCTCTGAATACAGGAACTTTTTGGAGGTAAATTCAAGCTTTTTAACATGAATAATTGCTTTCCATTGATATTTTGGTTCAGTGCTAGAGCAGGGAGCTGCCACCTCAACAGCAAAACTCTTGAATTGCTCATCCCTGAGCAATTCCACATGTGACATTTGTTGTCTTCACTTCTGGAATTTTAGCTGCCACTTCCAAAGCATTGTTGACACAGGGAAAGCAAACAGAGGCTGGAAATGTTGGATGGCATCAAAGAAAGGAATAAAGGATCCTAGGAAAGTTTGTCTTGGAGGAAATAATTGTGGCACAT